>CAJVPV010002097.1:0-13874 GCA_910591835.1 Acaulospora morrowiae
CTATATGTTACTTAGTAATTCTACCATAATACGGTTTTTGAAAAATGTCCGAATTCAATTCCACCACATGTATAATTTTTATATTCATTATTCCCTGCATCTCCATAATATTTTTTATTTGGTTTATTCCCTGTAGGTAATTTATAAAGATTTACTAATGTTTTTATTTCTTTTATATATTTATTTACTTCTTCAGGTCTTCCTGAGAACCTGATATCCTATCATAATTATCTATTAGTTTTTGTGCTGATCTTTCATTCCATTCTCTTATCTTTTCTCTTTGTTTTTTTTTATTTAATGTTTTTACAATATTAAACAGTTCTGCTTCTGACATTTTTTTCTTTTTATTTTCTGTTGATCTTTTTGGTATCAGTGATGAGTTTTTAAATATATTTATAATTGTTTCTGGAATATCTTCAAGTGTTATGTATTTTGATTCTTCTTCTTCTTGCTGTGGTCTTTTTTCTTTTAAAAGTTCAGATATTTCAAAATCAAGCTCAAATTCTTTGCTTTTATTTTCATTTTTTTCTTTTTCAAATATATTTTCTATCCAGTCTATTTTTCCATATTTTTTTCCTGATTTTTCATATATATTATTCCAGTCTTTCTCAAAATTTTCTCCCCTATAAATTCATTCTAATTCTTCTTCTTATGGATCTCCTTCTGGTACATTTATTCGTTCATTTTCATAATATTCATATTTTGGTACCAATGCTTTTTCTTGCCAATAGTTCAATTCTTTCATTTCTAAGTTAGCCTTTCTTTGTAAATTTTCTATAGTATCTTTCCCTATGTTTTTATCAAATTCTTTTGATAATGTTTCATCTTCTACTTTTGCTTCTTTCCTTCAAAATTCTATTGATTCTCGAAGTTTCTTAAGGTGTTTTTGTAATCCTGCTATTAACTCTTTATTTATATCCATATTTTCTTTCTTCTTGTTCCTATTTATTTCTTAAATATTTTCTCTAAGTTGTTGATCAGTTTCTAATTCTTTTACTAATTTTTTATCTATTTTTCTGATTGCTCCTTGATATCTTTCTAATTTTAACCTTAATGCTTCACTTATTTCAGTCTCCTCTTTATATAAATTTTCATATTGTTTGTATCTTTCTTCTGTTTCTTCTATATTTTTCTTCAATTCATTATTTTCTTTGAGTATGTCTCCAATTCCTTTGACTAATTGCTCAGCCATTTTTTCAATCCTTCCATTATGTTTCAGGTATTCATATATTCTTTCACATTGTTCTTTTATAAATTTATAATAATTTTCCATACTTGTTTCATTTTGTTCTAATGTTTCTCTTATTTTCTTCTCTCTTTTAATCATTTCCTTCACCATATTTTTTGGATTTCTTCTATATCTAGTTCCAAGTATGCATATATTCTTTCATATATCTTTTTTATGAATTTGTTATAAGATTCCATATTCTTTTTATATGTCTCTTTCTGTTCTTTATTATTTCTTAATTTTTCTTTGATTTTATTATTTTCTTCAATTATTCTATTAATTCCTTCAGCTATTTTGTTAAGTATTCTATCTGGATTTTCTTTTATTTCTAATTCCAAATGTTCATATATTCTTTTATATGAATTTTTTGCAAAAACCTTAACTTCTTCTATAGATTCTTTATATTTTATATTTTTTTCTTTTAAGTCTTTAACATATATTTTTCTTGAATTTATTTCTTGTTCATATTTTTCTTTTTGTTCTTGAATTTCTTTTTCATGTTTGTTTTTTGTTTTTTGAATTCCATTTTTTATAAATGCCATTTCTTAATTATATGTTTTATCTTTTAATTATATTTTATTTTCTAATCTCTTTATCTCTTCTTTTAAATTAGCTACTTCTTTTCCTGTTGTTTTTGGCATACTTAATCCTTCTTGATTATCTTTTTTCTTTACTGTGAGTTTAGCTTGTACCTTTTTATCCTTTTTATTATCATTTGACATTTTGATTTTTTCTTTTCTTGGTCAGGTAATTTCAGATATTTATAGTTTTCATTGATCTTATTAATTATTTTTGCCTTATATCTATTCAAAGATAGTGTTAGTTTTTTCTCATACATTTCTTGCAATATATATTGTTTCTATTTAATATTATTCAATGGTTTTCATCTTTGAGGTTCTTGATCTTCTGTTAATTTAATTATGTATATATTATTTTTGATTGTTTACTTGTCCATATGTAGCAATATATTATAATTGTTCTTCCTTGAGTGTTATTCCTGTCTCTTCAAATACTTCCCTTCTGTATGCTTCTTCAGATATTTCATAAGGTTCTATCATTCCTTCAGATACTTGGTAATATCTATAGTATTCTTTCCCTTTGTCCAATCTTTTTGATAAATATACTTTTTCTTCTTTATATAATATTCCTATTGCAAAGTTTTAATTTATTTGTCTTGATAATTTTTTTATTTTTAAATATATTTGTTTTATTTCTTTTTGATAGTCTTTAAATCTTTGTTTGATAAATTTTCTTTTTTTATGTAGTTCCATATGTTTTTTCTACTAGTTTTTTATAATTTTGTTATACACCTTTCAAATAATTTTCAGGTATATATATATCATCATTTTATTCAAGTATTCTCTGTCTTTCAACTTCTCCTTCTGATTTTAAGAATAATACAATATTATTTTCTAGTTTGATGTTTTCAGTTTTTTTTAAGATCTTTCTCTTCTTTTCTTTTGAAATTAATTTTAATTTTTGTTGGATTGTTATAAATATCCTTGTAGATAATATACTTCTATCCATTATTATATATTTTACTGTTTTGTCCATAGTTAGTATTTGTTTTTCTCTTTAATTAATAATCTTTTCTTGTATTGTTTTACAATATTCATTAAAGTCTTTATAATATTTTTTTAGTGTTCCTTTATCAATTCCTTTTCTGAGATATTGATATTTTTCTTCTTGTATTTCAATATATTCCATTAATATTTTTGCCATAGTGGTTTTTCTTGCTCCTATACTTCCTTCAAGGATTGATATTACTTGTCTACTTATTTAAAAACAGCACATGATTGGTTGATGCCAAATATCATATTAATTCTATTTAATCACTTTCATATAGAATTGAATTAATATCTTGTGATTTGACTTGTGAAGCATTAACCACTGTGCTATGGACCTACAGGTCATTTTTACTTTATTAAATTTTATTTATTTAATAATAAATATATTAATTTTTATTAATATAATTAATATAAAATTTTTTTTATAAATGAATATACAACAATATACCGCTAATCTCCTTGCCAATCCAAAAAACAGACGTTCTCAAAAATATTTATTTATTTTTGATAATAAAGTCTATACATTTTCCTTAAAAACATTACTCCCTGAAGGCAGGTGCCTCTCCCACTTGTTTACTCTTCCTTCTTCGAAAAACTTTGGATATTTCAGCGACAAAATAAACAAAACTTTATCAATCTGGTCTATGGCAAGAACACCTTACTGGAAAGAAGAAACCTGTAGAAAAATACCTTCCACTATTTTCTCCAAAGGTCTGGAAATCTAGAAAGTGAACCACTAGTGAATGCATTTCCTAAGCTTTATAAGAACCTTAAATCCACTGTAAGCGAACACCTTCTGCTTGAGGCAGGTGAATAAACTAGTTGGTATCTATCAAGTGAATGCAATTCCCAAGCTCCATAAGAACCTTGGATCCACCATAAGATTCAAAATTCCTGTAGTCCAGGTGGATGGATAAGCTGGTAGGAATCTATAGTTCTAATATATGATCCTCTCTTATCAATCATATATCCTGTATAGTACTTTCAAGCATGTCAGAATTTTCTTGATTTTTTCTGAGGAATTTTGCCTACCTCAGTTTGATCCTGAATTTTTTGTTACACCGGATTCTCTGATTGGTGATTGGATAAAATCTTGAATTGATTGATCGACATGTAAAAGAAATGTAAACAAGACACGTACCCACATGTGCCCACGTCATACCACATTATAACTGATGATATAATTGGATAAAGTGAAAGAGCAAGATGCCGAGGTGTCCTCTTGATAAGAAGTATTTAGAAGTCTTCCCCCTCCCCTCTTGTGCTGGTTTCTTTTCTTCTCAAGATCAAAGAAGGCTCTCATTAGGCTGGTAATTGGTGTTGATGGATTTTTATTTTACCAGTGCAAACTTTTCTCCTTTCCCTTTTATCTTTTCCTCTTTTTTTTTCTTAAAAAAATAAAATTTTTTTTTGCTTTAGGACCACAGAGGTTAAGCCAGAGTGACAGTCCTGATAAAGGGCTGGCTTTGAGATTTTAAAATAACAAGGAATGTTTTTTTTTAATTGAGCAACTTGTTCATCTCCCTTAATCACATCTAGAGACCATTGATCATTGACAGGTGTTTCATAATCGATAGAAAAGTTTAACCTGTAGTATAGATATAAATAATATTATATGTAGTGTACTAAGGTAACACAGTCACGAAGCTGAATTAATAAACTTGAAGATATGAACTGATTAGGTGAAAAAAAAATGAATATACAACAATACAAATTTTTGTTGTTACTTGAATATATCTATAAATTATATCAAGTGTCTTTTTACAATTGAAACAATTGTATTATTGTATTGATTATATCTGAAAACAGCATTATAACTATAAACTAATACTGTCTAATACTTATTATAGTAATAGCTTTACTACTTACCTTGTAGTAACTGTATATTAATTGTGAGTTCATATATTGGATAGAATTTTTATATAGAAGAGAAGTTCTATCACTAGTTTAAACTATTTAATTTATATTAATCCATTTATTAAAAGCTACAGTATATCTATTTTGTAAAGATTAATGAGATTTTTAAATACTCTGATATTTTTCATTTAGAATTTCAGAGGAAATACTTATTTATTCTTATCATCTGTAGTTTCGATAGATTTTTTTCCAAAGACTGACTTTTAAGTATATATCAAATTGAAATAGCTTCAAACTAAAAAATTCTAAAAGTCAAAATCAGACTTATTGAGTATGTTATATATAGGATAACTAAACAACCTATATATGAAAAGACTTTATAATGATCATTATAGTATCAATCAGATAATCATTTTTTTTTTTTTTTAAACAGATGGCATACGCCTTGTTTATTAAATTTATTTCGAGAAACTACAAATTCGTTTTATACAAATTTTTTAACTCTATCTATTTAATAAACTCACTAAGGACTAATCCTACCATGCGGCTTATTGCCCGTATATTAGTATATACTCAGCTAATTTGTCAGGCTCTACCAATTCCTATTAAAATTAATTTCAAAAATGTATAGTGTGTTCCAAGTGATCCAGTTTTTGCTGGTGTATTCCATTATTGTATTGACTCCATGGTCATTTAATCTGTTTGTTTATGTGTTTTTTATATATATTTTCCATTTGTTTTTGTCTTGTTTTTGTATGTTTTTAGTTTTTTCACATTTTCTGAATTCTATACAGTGGGTTTTCCATCTTTGTTGTAGTTCTTCTAGAAATCTTTCAAAGATTTTCTTGATTGTTTGTTTTCTTGTCTCTGTTTCTGTATACTTTTTTATTATTCGATTGTTTCTGTTGTTATTGCTTCTCACATATATTATTTGTGATTTCTTATGTCCATGTGTTGATATGGTCGTTAAGTTCTATGTTTAGTTTGTTTTTTATTTTTACCTTTATTCTGCTGCTCACTTCTTCATTTATGACTTGTTTTAGATACTTGATTGGATCTGTCTTGTTTTCTGTACATTGCATCACATGTGCGTTGGTTTCAATTTCTGTGTTGCACCTGGTGCATATATTATTTTGTATGTTTCTGCTGTTCTCTTGTGGAGCATGTCTTTGATTGATAGCTCTTGATTCCAAAGTTTCCATCTAAATGCTCTTTTGTTGTGATCTTCGCTGTTGGTTGTATCTGTGGTTATTTTGGATGGGTGTTTATTTTTTAACGATTCTTCCCATGCCATATTTGCTCTGGTGTGTTGATTTATTGTTGTTAAATTACAGTTTAATGTTCTCCAGTTTACTATATACTTTATTCTTATTAAGTCTTTAACTGTTTGTATAATTGTGCTGCTGAGTATCTGTCCGTTCCATTGTTGTGTCCAGTTGAGAAATTGGTTTTATATATTTTTTATATCGATTTCCTCAGCTATGGTTAAATTACATATTTCTTTTGCCAGCTGGTCTGCCAAGTCATTGTTGTATTCTTGATTATGTGCTTGAACTTTTTTTCATATGATTTGTAGTCTTTGCGTTTTGATTATGTTTAGAATACATAGTATTATGTGACTGTTTTTGAGTGTTCTTAGGTTCCTTATGTTTTTGTCTGCTTTGTATATTTCGCTTAATGCTGCTTGGCTGTCGCTGCATATTGTGACGTTACTATTTGCTGGGGCTGTTGTGATTGCTGTTGCGATCGCTACCAGCTCTGTTTTTGTCGATGATGGTGTTGCTGTTATTTTACCCTTAAATTGAATATTGGGAATGTTTGTGATATGCCAGCCGAAACCCATATTCTAATGATGGTCTAGTGATTCATCTGTATAGTATGTAATTTGTTTTAGTTTTCCGATTTTGGTTTTGATTTCGGCCAACTCTATAATTTTGGCTTGAGATATATGAATGTGCTTTCTTATTATTGTTTGTGCAGTATATGTCTAGTCTTATATGATTGTAGGTGGTAGTAAGATGTCGGAGTTGTTAAAGTTGTCATCAATAATGTTGTTGATGCTGTTAGGTGTGATTCTTACTCTGTGTTGCAGTTTGTTGTTTGGTGTGTCCCTGGTGCTTGTTCGGCTTTTGTGGACTGATATACAAATTGTGCTATTTGCTGCTTCAGTAAAGCTGCATTCATCTTGTTTGTCTTGTGTATCGTGTTTGCAACCTGTGCATTCAATTAGGAGAGAGTTGTTGTTAATTCTGTTATAATGTTGTATTTTTATTTCATTATTTTTGTATTTTTTCTTTCTTCCGATTAGGTTTTCATTATTTTTTCTTAGTGTTATCCATTTTATTTCTGTTGGCGGGACTTCGACTGCTATTGTTTTCCTTGGTTTGTATATGTTTTGTATTGTTCTTTTATTGTTTATTATTTGTATTATTTTTTTATTATTTTGGATATCTATAAACTATTTGGGTTTTTTCCGATTAGGTTTTTTGTTAATGTATGTTATCTCTGGCCATGCTACTAGTCTTGTTCCTATATAGTTGGTTATTTGGTGGATGAATATTATTTGATTTGTTCTTAGTTGGTTTCTGTATTTTGCATATCACCCCTCTCCTATTATTTCTTCGATAGTTGTATCTGTTTTTTTAATGATGCTGACATTGCTTGCTTTTTCTGTGAAGCCATGTTGTCTTAACAGTATTGTTATATCGTGTGTGAGATCATGTCCTATTGGTATAAAAGGTTTTTTTAATGCTGTGCTTGTAATTGCTGATGTCGACCACCATCTATTTTGTAACTCTTGTAATCTCATTTTTGTTATTTTCCCCAAAAGGTTCTGATTTGTTATACGTTTGTATCAGCTATTCGCATGCATTAATAGTTGTCTGTCCCAAATATGAAAGAATCCATATTCGATCGGATGAAATAAGATTGTGTTTGGTGCAGTTAGTGCCATGTTAATTTTATATTTGTATATTCTGCTTAGCATTTGCATTAATTTATTGCTTTGTTTTTCAGTAATTAGTATATCTGTTAAGAGGTATGTCACTGCTGGAATCCATACATGGTTGTATAGGTATCTCAGTTGTTTGTCTGTATTTGTTTTCCATTTGATTGTGTTTGCGAACTTGATTGTTTTGTCTTTTATCAATTGTTTTTGGAAAAGTTTCGTGTTGTTGCTTTCGATGTAAACCCCTAGGATTTTTGCTATTTGATGTACTGTAAGTAGTGTTATTTTTTGGTTTTGGATTGTTATCGAACTTGTTGTTTTCTTATTTGTGTTGATTATAATAAGATTGGATTTGGTTTCATTTATGTTGATATCATTGGTGTTGAAGAAGTCAGTACAAGTGTCATATAGTTCTTGCATCTTCTCTTGACCTTGTGCTATAAGTGTAATATCATCCATAAACGCAATGCATGTGATTTTTTGTTGTGTTACTCTTGGTTTAGCTGTTACCTCTGATGTTTGGTGTGCTGTAAGAGTGTATCCATTGTATTCTCTGGTTAAAAAGGTGATTAAAGGATCGTAGAAGATTCTTCAAAGGAGTGGGGATATTGTATCTCCTTGATCTATCTCATCCTCTACTGTATATATTGGTGATGAACCAAAGGGTGTTATAATCTCGTTTTGTCTGTTATCACATATGTTTGTAAGGATATTGATAATTTTCTTTGGGCATTGGATTCTGTACATTGCTTGCTTCAATCTTGATATGCTGACTGAGTTGTATGCTTTTGCCATGTCAAGGCTTAGTATCCATACTGGTTTGGTATTTTGTTTCGTGTCATCTTGGATGGCTCTCATGATGTGAATGGGTTCTTGTGTACTGCATCCTGATAGTGCTGCCCAATTGTGTGGTGAGAGAATAGGGTAAGTTTTGAATACTGTTGTCAGACGATCGTTAATTATTTTTGTAAATATTTTTCTAGTGGTTTCCAAAAGAGTTATGGGTCTTGTGATATTGATGTTGTTCTCCCATGGTTTGGGCTTTGGTATTGGATATATGTTTTCTTTTTTCCATTTGTTTGGTACTGTTTCTTGTTTGAGTATTTGGTTAAAGAGTTCTACAATATAGAAAAGAGATTTTGTGGACAGTTTTTTTAATGCTATGTATGGGATGCCTGTAGGGCCAGGTGCCGATTTAGTTCCTTGAGTTTTTATAGTTTGTTGTAATTCTTTGATTGTAATTGGTTTAGTTATGTCTGCATACCATTGTTTTGAGATTTGTCTCATGGATCTATACTTCTTGTCCCACATTGTGTTTGCTGTATTCATGGTATTGCATTTTCTTGTCCATTCTCTGAAGTGTTTGCTTACTTCTTCTTGTATTTTAGTTGGTTCGGTGATGATTTTTTCTTCTGGTTCGTGGAAAATTAGCTTGTTAAGGATAATATGTCTTTTGGGGTCATCCAAGAGATTTCTTATCATCTGTTTTTTGTTTGTAGCAAAGTAGGCTTGTTTGCGTTTGATGTGTTCATGTATTGCTTTTGTTTTTAGGTTTTGGCATGTTTTCCTGAGAATCTGCTTATGATTTGCAAGTGTTTGTTTCAGGTTTTGGTTCCACTCTGCAATGTTTGTTTCATTGAATGGTTCTTTTGGTTTTTTATTGGGAAATCTTGTTTGTTTTTGAGTTTATTTATAATTTTTCGGTTTTCTCTCTAAATTTTCTTCTTGGATATCTTTCTGTTTTACTTTTTCTGCGAGGTTTTTGAGTTTGGATAGTTGTTTTATAGTGTATGTTTGTGGTTTAGGTGGTTTTGCTGTTCTTTTCCTTTCCTTGTATTTCTTGATATTTTTGCTAGCTGCTTGCAAAATTGCTTCTCTTATCAGGCATCACATTCTATTGGTCGAGTTTTCTTTTGTTGTTGTCTTCCAAGATTGTTGTAGCTGCGTGTATATATCTTTGTCAAAATTTGACCATCCTTCGTCTGAGGTGTCATGCCATCTGTATCTTATATTTGGGGGATTTCTTATGTGTATATTTATTGAGGGTTGAATGTCCCAGTGATGGAGGAGAGTGTGTGTTGATTGGTGATTTGTTTCAAGAGTATCTATATCAAGGTCTTGGATATACGTGTCTTTTGTTATCCAAAGTGAAGATGGTTGTATCCATATTTGATCTATTCTGCTGCATATGCCTGTTAAGTTTTTCCATATATGTGTTGTGCTATATGGATTGGCCTCTCTAAATGTATCTATGAAATTATTTGAGGTTAGCCATGATATTAGTTCTCCTGTTGGTTTGTATTGCTTGTCTGCTGTGGTTTTTGATATTGGCATGTCGATACTAGGTTTGCTACTGAGTTAAAGTCTCCCATTACTAGTGTTAGACTTTGTTTGGATCTTGCTTCTTTACACAGGCGAATGGCTTCATTTGTACAAGTTTTGTTGCTTGTATGTGATTCTGCAAGAATATATGCTGTGATTATTCTGAGTTTGTTTTTTTGCTTGAAAAGCAGGTCAACTGTTACAATTCTGTCTTGCCATGTTTGTTTCTTGTAGATGTGTTTGGTCAAGTCTTTTTTGATTAGTAGTGTGACACTAAAACCTTTTGTTTGGATGCTGTCATTACTTCAAATTGTATGGTATCCTTCGAAGGTTATGAACTTCTCTTCTTGGTTGGTGATGTTTGTTTCTGTTAATGTAATGATATCTGCTTTTGACTTCGCTATCCATTCTTGTCACAGTATCATCTTGCCTGGGTTTGACTTGATTTCTCTTATGTTGCAAGTGGTTATGTGCCATGTAGATAGGCTGTCTGTTAATGGAATTATTTTTTCCGCGCTTGTTGATTGTTGTATATCGTATGTGTGGGGTTTGTTTGTTATGTGCTGGATTTTCTGTTGTGATTCTGCTGATGTTGTTAATATGTAGTTGTTTTCTGAGTTAGACTCTGAATCTGATCAGGTTAGTTGGTTATTGATTTGTGTTTTTAAATTGTTTAGTTGTTCATCGATATTGTTTGTATTTAGATTGTTTTGAATATGTTCATCATGTTGGCTATTGGTGTTTCCCATATTATTGAATAGAGGAGATGTTGTAGGTTTGGTTTTCTGTCATTGTATCGATTGTTGATACTAGATGATTTATACTGTTTTGAATTCTATCTACTGATGCAAAGAGGTTAGTTTGTTGATTCTTGATTTCTTCGATTGATCTTTCTTGTGTTTGTTGTCGTGGGGTGGTATCTTCTTGGCTGTTATTGCTGCTGCTTGGAGTGTTTGACTGATCTGTCTCCATTGTTTTGTAGTACTCCTCATTGTAGTGTTCGAGGTTTGTGATTCTTTCATCAATTTTTGTCATTTGTTCCTTCAGTTCCGAAAGTTGTTGTTGGATTTGTTGTAGTGCCTTAACAATTTCATTGATTGTTGGATTTGAGTTGATGATATTTGGTTGCTTGACTGTATCTGTGAATGACCCATTTCTGGTAATGTTGTTTGGCCTAGGATTGTTCATATTTCAGATTTTTGTTGTTTTGACGGGTTTGTATTTGTTGTATAGAGGTCCGAATTTAGCTGCTTATTCTTCGTAGTAGTTATCCTATTGTTGTCTTCTCATTTTTGATGGACAATCCTTGGCGAGATAAGTGTCTAAATTACAAATCACACAAAGTTTTGTGTTGATTGGTGCAAAGTAAATTTCTGTTTCTCCTAGGATATATTGGTTCTGTACTGCTTCTAGAAGATTTTCTTTATTGGTGAAACTGATGACTGCAAATCTTTTCCGTTTGTATGCTAGGCCTGATGTTCTTGAAATATAACATGTGAGTCCCTTACTTTGTGTAATGATGTTTCTTAGGTTCCATGCTGTTGTGTTAGGTGGTAGATTGACTAGTTTGGCAGCAATTTCATGTCTCTCTTTCATTTGGGAGAGTGTCCACATTGTATCGTTTATTCTCACTGAGTTCCCTTTGATTGGTGCACTTCTCTATTTCACTAATTTGTTTTTGATTGTTGTGTTTTCAAAAGTGATTGTGACGCTTTGCCATAGGTTTTGAGTTTTCATTGTGATTCTAGTGATCGCTCCATATTTGGTGAATGCTTGTTTGACTTTCACGATTTTTGTGTTCAGGGGTATATTCCAAACTACAATTAATTTGTCTTTGTCAATCTGTTGGCTTGTCGATTGCATATGTTGGAGGAACTTGTTGTTTGTATTTGGTAATTTGATAGTGGTTGCTTGATTCGCTGCTTGTTGATCACCAAAAATGGCTACGATTTGCATTTCCTTGTTTTTCCCTTCGCTATGGACTGACAACAATCCTTCGGGAGAGTTGAGTGCAAGAATGACCTGCTCGATTTTTTGGTATGTTGTCTTTCCTGAGAGTTCATTTGCTATGATTCCTATCTTGTATCTTTCTTTTCCGTATCTGACCATTCTATCAAATGGAGAAATGGATCTTGGTTTGCTTGTCTCCCGAGGGCTTGCCTGTCTACCTTTCCCTTTTAACATAGTGAACCATGGTTGGTCTTGTTCAATTTCACTTTCACTATTTATTTCTGTGTCTGTGTTGTCAATTTTGATGGTTTTGTTTTTTCTCTGTAAAGGTTTTTCCTGTTCTTGCAGGTCTTGTTGGTTTTTGTTGTTTTCCGGACTTTTCTGACGGTTCTGTTCTCTTGCTACCTGTTCTTTCCAGCTCTCTTCAGATGGGGGATTTTGTTGTGCTTCCATCTTGTTCTGTTCTCTTGTTTGGTGGTTGTGCTGAGCACTTTGGTTTGGGGCTGTTGGGGTTTGGGACAGTTTGGAGTTGTTTTGGGTTGTAGGGAGTTGCTATTGTTTGGTTTGAATGTTGGGTTTCTTTGCGTAAGGTTGGGTCCTAAGCGGAATTACTTCTTTAACTGTTCTTCTTTCATATTTGAGAGCTCTATTAGTTTGTCTGTAAGAAACTTTACTATTCCTTGAGTTGTTTGACATCTTTCTTGTTCAGGTTGGTTGCTGTGCCACGCGTGTACGAGAAAGAGTTTTTTTGCTTAAATTTTTATCAATCAGATAATCATTATATTACAATATTTTTTTTAATATTATAATTTTAATGTCTATTGAATCAGCATAAGAAATGATTTCATATAGAAAACACTATATAATAAGTTATGACATCAAATACTATTTTTAATTAAGCTTATCTGCCTTTATATAAAATTAAATTAATATCTTGTAATTTGAATCTAAAAGCACTAATTACTGTACTATTAATCTACAGATCAATTAATATAAATTTTTATTATTTTTAAAATTTTTATTTTATTTTATTATTTTTTTTTTTTGGTAAATAGATATTTAATACTATAGTTTTTATTGAATATTATATTCGAGCTATATATTTGATTAGTCTTATATATACTAATATTATCACTAACTATAAGTTTAACTATAATCAATCCACCTATATAATCCAATTATATAAACTTTTTATATTGAGGTAAAGGTCCACATGTCAGGTGGGATTGTATAGGAGATAGAAATCCTGCCACCAGTTTTAAACCACTTAATCTATTAATCCATTTTTTGGAAGGATATCTTAAGAGAATATATATTAATACTTGATAAATTATCTAATATTATGTCACTTGGATTATTTTTTTTTTTTTTACACCTAATCAGGCTGTAAATACTTATGTTTATTTAATCTTGTAGCAGAAGACATAATGTTTAAGTACATTTATGCATAAACTAATCACTTTTTACAGCACACCTGTCAACAGCCAATGGCCTCTAGATGTAATTAAGGGAAATGAAAAAAGTTGCTCTACTTTGACCCACGTTCCTTGTGAATCGCCATTTCATCGCCAGCCTTCATTCAAGACTGTTCACTCCAACTTAACCTCTGTGGTCCTAAGGTATAAAAAATTTTTATTTTTTTGAGAAGGTAAAGGGAAGAATAAAGGGAAAAAGAAAGGTTTGCACTGGTAAAATAAAAATCCATCAACACCGCCAGCCTAATGAGAGCCTTGATCTTGAGGAAAAAAGAAACTAGTACAAGAGGAGAGGGGAGAGACTTTCAAACACTTCTTATCAAGAGGACACCTCGACACCTTGCTCTTTCGCTATATTCAATTACATCATCGGTTATAATGTGGTATGACGTGGGGCACGTGTGGGTATGTGTCTTGTTTACATTTCTTTTACTTGTTGATCAACCAGTTCAAGATTTCAGCCAATCACCATCCGGAGTTTTCGGTGTAACAAAAAATTCAGGGTCAAACTGAGGTAGGCAAAATTC
>CAJVPV010002098.1:0-13869 GCA_910591835.1 Acaulospora morrowiae
TATCAATTTTTATCAATTCTTTATTAAGTTATAAATAAAAATATAATTGCAATTTTTTTCTTAACACACTGTATATAGAAAAACTGATAAACCTACTATAAAGAATAAAATTTATACAATTTGTTTTATATAGATATTGAACTAATAATATATATTTGATTATCTGAAAACACTATTAACTATATTATTGACTTATAAATTAGTTTAATATAACTCTTATTATTAATATTAATCAGAATTTTAAATATTAATTAATACTTTTAAAAAATATTGAAACTAATTGATACTTTATCAAAAATTTTATTTTAGTATTTTAGTTTTAAAATTAATATTAAAAACAAAACCAATCAATCAATAATAATATTTATCAATATCAATCTAAATTTTAAACTATATATATATAGTATATAATTATTGTTAACTTAATAAAAACTAGATATAAATTATTTTTTTACTTTAAAAAACAAAAAAAAGTTACTGTAATATATTATGTTTTATATATTTAATCTTAATATTGTTAAAAATAAAAAATAAATTATGACCTATGGGTCTATAGTACAGTGGGAGTATTCCATAGATTACTAGAAGAAAGTCTAGGGTTCAATTCTACCTGGTTACAAAAATTTATCACCTTCATAATTGGTTGATCAGCTTTCAATTCATGTTGTATTTAATCAGCTGACAATCTATTTTCAAATTTAGTTAGGCTGCATGAAGATGGAACCTTTGGTCTTTCTAACGATTGTGGGTTGAAAACAAGTTGAAGCAAGAAAGGTTGCATAAGAAAAAACATCTGGTCTAACTTCGGTATAAGCTCACAAAATTTTAACCCAAACTGGTAATGGCAGACTCTGTTACACAATACAAAAAGAGGCTAACTCTAAGCAAGATCTATTTCAATCTGAAGCTTAAAGATCTATCCCATAAGTAGTGTTCTCCTGAACTTAAATGGACCAAAAAAGCAAAGGTCATCTGCCACAGAAGGTAACAATCTAGGCAAAAATCATTAAAATCAAGTAAGTCTGATAAGGATTATCAAGATTAAATTGGAATCCAAGCAAGAATGCCAGTTTCACAGATGGTGAAAATGATAGTACAATGCTATGCTAGTGGCACATCTCGAGGATCAGCAATAACTTATGACTGGAATTCTGGGGTTAGTCTCTATAATAATATTTTATACTACATTACTCTCTGCAATAATGGACCAGCAGGTTTAGATGAGTTTAAACTAGTGGTAGGATTCTCCCCTTGCAAAAGTTCCACTTGACATGTGAATATATCTCCTTAATGTTTAAATGAATGCATAGTTGGGTAATAGTAATTAGCGTAGCTAGTCTTATAGTAATATATGTACTAGGCAGTATTAACTTACAGATTAACTGCAGAGATATAAAGAGTATCCTGTATCAACCGATTGTTGATTAATTTGTAAAGACACTTGGTATCTATCTGGATATATAAATATATCAATAAAGATTATACACTGTGCACACGTTTTACTATAAAAAAAATAAAAAAAAATAAAAAATAAATTATAGTTTATTATTTATAATATAATATAAAAATTTTATTTATTCTATCAAAATTTCAAAAAGAATTTATTATAATCTTATAAATTATAAAAAAAAAAAATAACAAATATAGAAATTAAAAAATATTAAACTTAATAACAATTATTATAATACTAATATGATATATAGATATATTTTTTTGATAAACATTAATTCTTTATTATATGTATATACTAAAATATAACTTTGAAAAAGAATCTATATCTCTCATAATATATGAGTTAAATGCTAGTTTATCAAAATATCTATCTAAACTATATTAGAAAAGAAAATTTAAAACCAATATACTGTCTAGATAGTTGCATGACAAACTATACAATTTTAATGAAAGATGAAAAAAGAAATAAAGAAAAAAAAAATTAGACATATTAATATTAAGTAAATAACTTTTCATATTACAACTTTGGCTCATGCAGTTATAGAAACAAAGGGGCTGACATGGGTATATACTTTCTAGTAAATGCTTTAAAACTGTAATCTTTGGTTGATATAGATTATTAAATCTAGGAGCTTCAAAGGCCAAGTGAAACACAACTCCAAAATCCCCTAGTAGACATTCCAAAGGATTCGGTTGGCTTAAGCTGCCAAATCTAGGAGCAAAAACTGTCAAGCAAAATGCAACTTCTACATACTCGATAAGCTATTAGCATTGCCATGTCTATACCTATACATTAGTATCTATATCATCATTCTCTTCAAAGTTATCTATTTGATATTAACATGTGATAAATTGTTGATAGTAGTATTATTGTTGTTGTTATTGTTGTTGTCATTGTAATAATCAATAATGCAATTTTGGTGAATTGTGATTGGTTGGAATATAATGTTGATCTTTTGATAGGTGTAAACTGATTTTGATTTTTTGTTGTAAAAAAAACAAACCAAAGTGTTTCTGTATATATGAGTAAAAAAGATATTAAACCAAAGGCCTTTCTCTATGCAACTTTTATTCACAAGGTGTCTAGTCTTGAAAAATTCAATTAAGAGTTCCATTTTTATGCAGCTTGAGTCTTTACAATCAAATTCTTGAAGTTAGCTCATATTTAACAGGTCTTTAATGTATATAAAGTTTATTGTGTCAGTTTTGGCAAAGATAACTCTTTGTCTTAAAAAAGAAGAAATGGTCTTTTATCCAATATGCCCAGATCTTGACCTTTCCACCTGTAACACCTGGGACTACTCAACCTAAACCTCTTAGGTAGGGATCAGTTTTTCATGATCCCTACTCTTAGGCTATAGTAGAAAAGGGACAACCAGATATCTTCTTTAGAAGAGGATTTTTATTCTTGATAATGGTAAAGGAAAGGAAAAAGTTTCTTTGGAGAAAAAAAATAACTTGACAAGGATCCATACTTGTCTTGTTAAAATTTCCTAAAAAAGAAAGTTTTCAAATATTTGAGAGGAATGGGAAAGAGTTTTTTTTACTAATCTGATATTTATTATATTATAATATTTATTATTATGATAATTCTAATATTTATTTAAAAAATATAAAAAATATTATTATATAAAAAACATAACTTATGGGTCTATAGTATAGTAATAATATTTCATGGATTATTAGGAAAAGGTCTAGGATTCAAATCCATCTGGTTACAAAAATTTATTATTTTTATGATTGATTAATTAGCTTTTAATTTATATTATATCAAATTAATTATAAATTAATTTCTAAATTTAATTAAGTTATATGAAGATGAGATCTCTGGTTTTTTCAATGATCGTAGGTTGAAAACAGATCAAAACAAAGAAAATTGTATAAGATAAGACTTCCAATCAAACTCTTATTACAAGCTTATATTTTCTTCTGATATGACAAATTCTATAATAAAAAATATATTAATTGGATTAAGTAATTTTGAAGAAAATTATTGTAAAGACATAAACATATAAATAAAGTCTATAATCATTTTATAGAAGTTACATTCTACTTAATATTCATATTCTTAGATTTAACAGCTTAAGTCAACTAAGAGTCTATATATATTTATTGAAAAATTTAGGAATTATATTTTATTTGATCTAATGGTTTTCAGATTTGGTAGTATATGTCAACTATAGAAATAATTCTTGAAGTATTTATTAGGAAGTATAAAAAAGTATACCTATGGATATCATAATTGCATAAGCTGGAGATGTAAATGTGATAAGAAACCTAGTAATAATTAACATATTAAAATCAAGATTGGATCTAAGTGTCAAAGATATTTTTTTGGTTAAATGTTGGAAATAATCCAGAGTATAGACACACTTACAAAGTGTAAGTTGATATTCTGATAAAAAAGAAGTAGATAATGTCAATTAATATTATCATTAGTTAATAAACTGTTCACATGTGTAAAGAATTTGTAATCTTAATTGATTTTATAATAAAAGCCATGTATATATCGCACTTTAGTTCTTTAAAAAAAATTTTTTTATTAAAAAACAATACTTAACAAATTATGATATCAAATATTATATTAAATCAATTCAATTGTCTTTATTTAGAGTTAAACTTGATATTTTATAATAGAAATTTGAAAGTACTAATTACTTTGCTATAAATTTATAGATCTTATATTAAATTATATAACTTATATAGGTTTATGTAATTTTAATTTTGAAATTATATTTTTATATACAATGAATACAGTAAATTAAGTTTTATAGAAGACAAGTTGAAAAAGCAAAAATTTGTAAAAAATTTTAATATTGTTATTATATTTGAATCTAATATTTAAATATACTACATAAATTTACCATTGATGGTCAATATAATTTCAAATTAGTTAAAATTAAATTAATTAATGACTAATATTTTACTTAATAATTTTATTAAGATATAATTAAAAAAAAAAAAAATTAAATTTATCATGAAACAAAAATAAAATTTTTTTTATTATAATTACATTACTTGTTCCCACAATAGCCAAACACAAAACCAAGAAATTGATGTGAAAATGATTATTCAAAACAAATCATACATCAAGAATATGTTCTACGTGTCAACACATACAGATTATAGGAGGAAGGTTTACAAGATGCAATGTGATTATGGACAGGGGTGTAAATTAAGCGCAGGGGATATTCATTTGCACGTTACTTGATGAAGCCACACATTCATGCATATTTAGGAATTGACTAGCATAGATTAATAATAATGAATTGCAATACGTCCGCTTATATTGATGCATACTTAAATTCAAATATGACTTAACTCGTGCACTAAATATTTGGTCTTTATATATCCTGTCCTCATTTTTTTCCACACGTTGCGCATGCACAGATTTGATTCCGGTGCATATTCCAACAGCTTTTACAAAACCTTCTTATTAACGGGATCGATTTTCTTATTTCCCGACAATTGCCATAATTCCATGCGTAGTCCATATACTCAATTATAACGGGGAGAAATAATGATGATGTCGATGAGATGAAATATCTACAGACCTCACACAAATATCCCTGTTTGACGAAATCTACAAGAACATCGGGAATTGATTGGCTTATATTTCTTTGTTTCGTAATTCGTTTACTCTGATCATTTTCTATGAATTTCTGAAATTTTCTTTTGCGAGTAATTAAAATTTTGTTGAGAATGATATTCTGTGCGCAGATATCTGTCAACCGTGGTACCAAATCCCTTGATGTGTTTATTGTGCTTTCATCTGCCACTAATTTTTGAATTCTATGAGTGTTGGACTTCCGGAAAGGATTACGTTCAACACGCAAGATTACTGAACGTGACACAAATTTTGCAATCAGTGGAGGGAGATATTGAAAGAGATTATAGGAGATATCGAGAATTTTCAAATTTTTAAAAAAGAAAATTTCATGAGGGAGATCTGCAAATGACGTAGATCAAGGTTATTATTGTACAAGAATGAAACAAATAGCATTCAGTTTACTTGAGAATATTGATCACTTTGAAGAGATGTTTATACCTCTTAATCGATTTTTGGACAAATCCAGAGCCGTCAGAGAATCGAATCCGATTTTGGTAGTTATATCTTTGATATTTGAGAACGAGTAATAATAGTCGAGTATCGTGTGAATTTTTTTCAGGGACTGTGGATATGCTTCAATATTTAAATTTCTTAGCGACAGGAAGTTGTGGGGTGGAATCATCAGGAATATTTCAAGGGCATCTATGATTGCCTTTTCTTTAAATAATATTCGTACGGACGGAGGGCTCTAAATAAAATTCTTATTAGTGAGTCAACGACGTGTTTCAAAGTATTAAGTCTTGAAAAGAGATATCAAAACAGCATCAATTACGTCAGAATACTTTCTAATCACCGAATCCCACGTCTCAAGAAGTTGCACAGACTTTTGTTGAACAATAGTACAGGCTCTAGCTTCTGTCGAGTTTAAATTTTTCTTGTACTTTTTATCTCGAGGAATCCTTTTTATAAACTCATCAAGATCAATCAAGAAGCGCGCTGAAAATATAATGTGATGTGTAAATGGTGAGCTTATCTTAATTATACAGTAGTTGTGGATTCATGATTAAACTTACCAAGCACAGGTGTAAATATGTCTAGAGATTTGTCATTCGACCTCGATTTAGTTTTCAATGCAGACTCAAACTTCTGAATTGCTAAGTCAATCATTCAATTAAGTCAGAGTTTCTCTTTTTTCCATTCACCAGCAACCCACTTACAATTTAGGAGGCTTGACCAATTGCAAGTATCCGCGAAAATGGTCATAACTCTCCTTGCATTTATTACTGGCAGCATCCATTTTTCGTATTTTCTGTGGCGCGATAGGTAATGCGGACAGTCAAGGACGTCTTCGGGATTTTTAGATAGCCAATTTGTTATTTCGTTTGACTCACCACACTCTTCTTCTGAATCAGAAGAGGGAAGAGAGTCTGAACTGGAGTAATACTCATCTCTCGAAGAAAATTGTGACATTGATCATTCATTGTATGTACACGTGCATAATCATACATACATTATATACACATGCGTACTATATACATTACGCACACGAAAATGACATTATCTTCAATTTTGTACACTCGTGCCCCACCTTCACTGAAAATTTTAAATCAACTATTATTGCCTCACCAAACTACATATGAGTCGGTGACAACAGTTCAACAAGGTTATGATCAAATTAAACAGATGAAAGTCCGGGGTGCACCGGCAATAGGAATCGTTGCCTCACTTTCTTTAGCCGTAGATCTACAACTTAAACTACACAATTTTACCGATATAAATCCTAAAGATCCTGAAGTTCTGAGCATAATCTCGTCTCCACAGGAGCTTAAGGCATTTGTTCGTAAATCGCTTGATCATTTGATCACCTCACGTCCAACTGCTGTAAATTTATTTCTTGCCTCAAAAAAACTATGGGAGATTACTTGCAAGGAGTTTGAAGAGGGATTGGAATCAAGAGAAATTATCGAGAAATTGGTTGATGCGGCTGTTAAAATGTTAGAGGATGATTTGGAAGATAATAAAAATATTGGAAAACATGGAGGCGAATTCTTGATCAAAAAAGTTGAAGATGAACATGAAAACAAAATGATCAGTGTGATCACTCATTGCAACACTGGGTAAGTTGGAATTTTGTATCGGAAATTTTCTTCCTATAGGATGACCACATTCACTTTTATTAATTAGTTCACTAGCAACATCCGGTTACGGGACAGCACTTGGTATAATACGTGATCTACATTCGCGGGGGCGTTTGCTGCATGCCTATTGCACCGAAACGCGTCCTTACAATCAAGGCTCACGGCTAACTGCTTATGAACTTTTACATGATAAAATTCCGAGTACTTTGATCTGCGATTCTATGGTTTCTTCTTTATTGTCATCGTCAACACCACCGCATCTTAAGTCATCTCTAGCAGTCTCAGCGACTTCAAACAAAATTACGGCAATTATAGTAGGTGCGGACAGGATCTCCAGGAATGGAGATACCGCAAATAAAATTGGCACGTATCAGTTGGCTATAACTGCAAAGTATCACGGTATCTTTTTTATAGTTGCTGCGCCATTCATGAGTATTGACTTGACCATAAAAAGTGGCAAAGATATAATTATAGAAGAGAGATCAGAGGACGAAGTGGTATTCGTGAGCGGAGTTCCTGTGATAGGCGAAGGAGGTAGATATAATGAAGTTAAGGACGAAAGTGGTAAAATAATTATCGATAAGGTTAGGGTGCCGCCAAGGGGAGTTAAAGTTTGGAATCCAAGTTTTGACATAACACCAGCCGAATTAATTAGTGCAATTGTAACCGAGAAAGGTGTTTTTGAAAAAAGTGAAGGAGTGAAAGAATTTAATTTAGAAAAATCGCTAGAATAATATATATATATATAATGTTAAATTAAGATTTTATGTATTATTATTGGTAAATCCTATCGTGTGGTACAAATAAAAAAATTTGGTTTAAAATTCTTTTTCACATCAAATAGGCCTTGGATAAATTTCTAGGAATCAACTTGAGTTTACTATCAAACGCCCTACTTGTCCAGACGACAAATAGGGTTATTTTGAATCATTGACAAGTTGACCTTGTGTCCGAGTAACTGGATAAATAATCGATCAGTTAACAAATCCTTCCTGGATGGATATGATTAACAACCGGAGGCGCGAAACTTACCTCACGAATATTATCGATTCCGTATTTTATCATGGTAGGTCGTTCTAAACTTAATCCCCAAGCAATGACGCGAACTTCTGGATCAAGACCCATTGGTTCCAACATCTCTGGACGGAACATGCCAGAGTTACCCACTTCTACCCATTTACCCAGACCTGAATTCATGAAAAACAATATAAGTGCACAATAAAATGGATCATTCCTAATGATTTATAAGATGTGGAATCTTCTTACCAGGATGATAAGAGAAAATCTCCATACTTGGTTCAGTGTATGGGTTGTAGGCGGGTTTGAATCGAAGATTCTTCACTCCTATGTGAACCACACAACGATACATCTTATGTAAATACAGATGTCGTAAATATATCACTTAAGGTCAATTACTGATGCTAACCCATCTTTCCAAAGAAAGTGTCCATAAATCCGATCAAATCTCCCAGTGTTAATCCTTTATCAGCAATTACACCTTCAACTTGATGAAACTCTGCCAAGTGTGTAGCGTCCACCGTCTCGTTTCTGAAAACACGATCTATAGAGAAATATTTCACCGGCTTGAATTCCTTTTGCTGAGCGAGATCATACAGCATGGTAGATGAAACTGCTGTGGTGTGTGTTCTTAAAATTAACTTTTGTGCCTCCTCGATCTTCCAATCATATCCATATCCAGTCGATCCGTATCCTCCAACAGAGTGAACCTCTTTGACGCGTTTGAGATATTCTTCGGGAAATTGTGTACTAGTTGCGGGGTCTACGGACATTAGATAATTCATTTATTAATGAATACATCTCTGCTCGATAAAATGGAATTATTGGATATTTCACCCTTTAAGAAAAAGGTATCGTGTGCATCACGCGCTGGATGTTGTTGAGGTTGGAAGAGTGCGTCAAAGTTCCAGAAAGATGATTCAACAAATCTATTTGTTGGCATTTCTTCAAACCTAACAGCATTCCTGAGTATTAAATTCTACTTTTTTATTTGAGTTAGCCTTTGATAAAAAAAAAAGTTTACCCCATCTCAAAAAAAATCTGCCTAAATTCTTCACGGACTTTCATCAACGGGTGTAAATGCCCACCAAGAGGTAATATTCCGAGAGCATCAAAATTGTACTTTTTAAATTTCTCGTTCTTCCATTCTCCGCTAGTAAAATTTATAACATAAGATTTTAAATGGCCATCGTGAAACGACAATCGCAAGCAAGATACATACCTCTGGAGCATCTCAACCGTTATATCACGAGCCTGTTTCTCTATAGTCAATGAGAAGCATGGCCCTTTTGTGACAGAGTAGGAAAACTTTTTCCTGAAAATCATAACAACAGATATATCGAATACAATTAATAAATTTGATGCGAGAAGACCGGCAGATCACTAATCTTTCAAATACAAACTGCTTGTCACAAAGTTTCCTCTTTTTTAGTTCGGATAACACTTTAGGATCCGAATGTGTACCGGTCGATCGAATAATTTGGAGATCTATTCGCGTCTGATCTACTATGGAATCGACCTTAATTGTTCCGTTAAAAAATAAAGTAAATATCACTCAGCATAGAACTTAGTGAATCGTGAATACATGGTATTTTGTCAAAACATACCGCACGAATGACATTGTTTCCATTTTTGGTGATCCATTTGTTCTTGAAGGCTTTCCCTTGACCTATTTTTGCAGCCTCTCCCAAAAGTTTCTATAAACATCAGGAAATGGTATGCGTCAATAAAAAGGGAAAAGAGAACTTTTTTTTTTTGTCGATGTACGTGCCTGCAATTCAGGAATCTCGATTCCCTTCTCTCCGATAGGAATGGCCTCAAAGACTTTAGCTTCGTGACTTCCATTATCAGCGATTTCATTCCCTTCATCAGTTAGCACCCACACTTCTCCTTCGATAGAATCGTAATGAACCATCTATATAAAAAATCAATAAAACGCCTTGAATATAAAGGATTATTATCGTTATTTCGGAATCACAAAAACAACCTCTTCGCCTTCCAGACTTAAACTCTTTAATGCACCAAGCAATGCTAACTGATCTAAATCTTCGCCATTGGGAGCACAAAGTTCTTTCGTGTTCGAAATCGAACCTTTTTCTTCAAGTGTTGTGAGGACGAGAGTTTGAAGTTCTTCGATGGCACTCATTACAGAAGACGAAGTCGCGGAATTTTTAAGTCACGAGAATTTTTTTTTTTTATACTGATGTGGCTTAGAATGAATTATTTCATTAGCCACAAATTTTTAAATTGAATATACTGTATGATATGAATCACAATTATTAAATATATAACCTTTATTAAAAAATTTAGAATAAATAAGAGTTGTGTGATTTGTATCAATTCAAATATTAACAATTTCTTGGTGTAATTCTAACTTCACATTTCTTACAATGATTAACAAATCCTAGTTCTTCATTTGCTGGAGCGTTTGGATCAGCCAAATTTACATCAAACTTTCTATAAACTGAGGCCAAAAATGTCTTTATCTCCATCATTCCGATATGTCGCCCAGGGCAAATTCTCGGGCCACCTCCGAAAGGTAAGAAAGTGTTTTTTCCAATAGGATTTAAAAATCTTGTCGGGTCAAATTTCTCGGTGTCCGGCCAATCTTTCTTGTTATTATGAATTCCACTAAAACTCACGAAAAAAACTTGTCCGCCGCGAAAGAATTTGCCACCTATAAAGTCATCTTTGTCAGATATCTTGAAGGCAAATGGTATTATTGGAATGTGCCTTAAAGATTCTTTAATGACCGCTTCAAGATATTGCAATTTATCGAGGTCTTCATATGCTATTCGACGATCATGGTTTGGGCCGAGGACCGAATCAAGTTCCTCGTGAACCTTTTGTTTGTGCTCTGGATATTTCGAAAGGAAATATATCGTGAAGCACATGGCGTTTGCGGCCTAAATTGATTATCATTCAAAGATTAGTATGATGTGCTTACGTAGTAGTAGCCTTTACGTAAAGAGAACGCACCGTATCGATACCAGCTTCCGTGATGTCAAAAATATTATAACAAATTTCATCGTCGGTCATTGGTCTTAAAGTTTCTCTATTAGTCACACCCTTGACCTTTTCCAATTCACGTTCTGTGTTTGCGGTGATGAATAAAGTTAAAATGTCTGGGCGTAAAGGTACATCCTCTGAGATTTTCTTAATCTCTGCTCTACGAGCGTAAATTAACTTGTAGATTCGATCGTATAACCATTTTATATTGTCCTTGTATTTCTTATGCATGTAACTGAATCCTGGTATGTAATTGACAGTGAATGGACTCCAAAAGTACCAAAAATTCAAAGAGTCAATGTACGTCTGAGTTCTCGAGGCGAATTCTTCAGACTCATTTACGGCATCTCCTGGAACATTTATCTTATGATCGGGTACCACTTTATTGAAATAAGAAGCCATGCAATATGCATGTTTACTGGTTGACATGTAAAAGGTGATGTCAGTGGTAAACCGTATACACCAATCTGCCATATCATGCACGGCACCTGGCTCTTTACTCTCAATGATTTTCCAATAACCTTCCATCTCTTCATAAATACATTGAATATCATCCATCAAATTTCTCAAGAATGAAGGTTTCATCAATGCCTGTTCAATCAATTTTCTATTATAATTCCACGAACTGGAGTCGTTATTAAAGACCAATCCTATTCTGGAAAACCCAAGTGCTTCGAAATTTTCGGAAACGCTACGTTTAGTGAAATTACTTTTTGACAGGGACCCGACAAAAAGTTTTTCGTTCACTTCGGCATTTCCGAGAAAGATTAAACGTTGAGAACATATCCACAATTCGAACATGTCCCCATATTTTTTTTGGCAGGACGTGCAGTATTTATCAATATTACCGTGTATTTTGTGAAGGCTGCCGATTAATGGAAGTGGAAATGGCCCCGGCAGAGGACTTTCTCGCGTAAAGTATTTGTAATAATAGTGAGCAACGTAAGTTACTGCACATGCGGTCAAAAGATATGCCACGTCCGTAATAATTGCATTCATGTTAGATTATTGATTATCCAGAGAATGCAAAAAACTTGACTCTGCTTGAACATTTACGACATTTATATAATAAACCTTCACTTCATTCTTAATTTTGGATCTGCGTGTGTATAAAAACGCGATATACATAGTGATGTTAATAGTTCGGTTAGAACTATAAAACTGAACTGAACTGAACCAAACCATGGTTAGAACCGGTACGGTTCCATTAAGGGATATGCAAAGATGTACCAATCATATTACATAAAAAGGTTATGATAAATGGCTGAAAACGACAAAAATATTATATGGCTGATTCTTTTTGAAAACATTATATGGCTAATTCTTTTTGAAAACATTATATGGCTAATTCTTTTTGAAAACATTATATGGTTGATTATTTTTGAAAACATTATATGGTTGATTATTTTTGAAAACATTATATGGCTAATTCTTTTTGAAAACATTATATGGCTAATTCTTTTTAAAAACATTATATGACTTTTTGAAAATGACAAAAATGTTATATACAATTTTTTGATCTTTATTTTTTAAACAATATATATATACAATATAAATTCTAGAAGTACAATTATAAAGTCTGTAAAAATTCCTGTTTGCTTTCAAAAAGAATTATTCAAATAGTATATCAAAACTGATTTGTATTAACATTAATGTCAAACATGTCATCTTCTGTTATTAATAATAATAATGATAATAATACTTTTGATTCATTAGCCAATAAATCAATCTCATGTTTATAAATATATAACAAAAATTTATGAAAAAATGATATTAGTAAAAATATTAAAAAAACTCTTGGAAACTTTTATCTTTTTAAAAATTCACCTTTACAAACAATACTTATACAATATTGATTTAAACCTTATTCAAAATTTGAAGTCAAATCAATTACAATTAAACTTATTGAGTGGATTACAAGTAATTTATAAGTATTTAACTAGTCAAAAATAATTTATTTAAAGAATTTGTAACTTTTCTTAATTTACAATATATATTATTATGTTATCAAATAGTAACTAAAAAAATTAACAAATAATTTAAATATTGATATACAAATGTTTTATAAAATTTAATTCAAATTGGATTGAAATTTGTTTTTACAATAGATATTTGATTTTTATATAACAAAGATTTATATTTAAATCTTACTGCTTATTATATAGATAAATATTGAATGAATTAAAAATTAATAATAGAATAATTTCAATTACAATCAATAATACTAATAATATAATAGCAAATAGCAAAAGATTTTAAAAAAGATTTTAAAAATTATATATTTATATATTATTATTATACAGTATATATTATTAATTTTATAATTGAAATAAAATTAAAATTAATTGAACTAGCAATTAAAAAACTTTATAAATTTGTTAATAAATTAGCAAATTCAATATTATTATTAGATAAATTATATATTAATATAAAATCAAAAAAAAATTTTTTTTTATAAATTAATTTAATAAATACTTGTTGAAACTCTATATATTTGATAATATTACAACAAATTCAAATGTATATAAATTATTAATAAATGATAATTTTAAACAATTAAATATAGAATATTTAATTATATTAGAATAAATACAAATTATAAAACAATAGCAATATTACAACCCTTTTTCCGCAAATCACAAAAATTTTAAAAATTTCCTTTTTTGGCAACTCAAGAAAAACCAAAGGAAATACCCAAAGGAA
>CAJVPV010002099.1:0-13864 GCA_910591835.1 Acaulospora morrowiae
CACGATGTATACCTTGCTATATACAAATCAAATAAAGAAATGATGTTTACCTACAAAAAAAAAAAAAAAAAAAAAATTAAAGACTTATTTTTATTTGATGCCGAAATCCAAGCATTCAAATTATCATTATGTGAAGAGTAAGCAGTTTTAGCAATAGACTTACCGGTAAAAAGATAGGAATGTTTTTATCCTGACAAATTGTGCGAACGATGATTGTGTTGTGAGAAAAATAGGAGAAAGAAAATTATGTGTTTGTCAAGAGTAGTAAATTTAGATATTGTTGAAAAAACAAAACGTTACCTTCTTTAGAATGATTATACAAAACCCATGACAAGCCCGTGATATTGTGATTAATTGATATTGAATATGATGCAATGAATAATGAGAAAATTAATTCTCTTACCTTCTCATAATGAAATATCTTAAAAGAATTGATGAACATTTGAATGAACTGAAAATAGGAGACAAAAGTGAAAAGAATGAGGATCCAAAAATTCAGAATTCAAAGATTTGAAAGCAGAATAGAGAAAGGCCCATGACTATAGATAAAACTCTATAACAAAGCTACTAAATGAAACAATTGAACAGTAGGTAAGTATCTAGATAGAGTCACATTGGATTGATATAAGAAAAACTGGGACTATTTTACCTGATGTAATAACAAATACGACCATAAAGATAGTTTTGTGCCAATATTTATACAAAACTTTAAGATGCTCAAGCAAAGGTACAAGCAGGAAGAAGAATTAGAAAACATAAAACAAGAAAGGAACAAAAAAATTATCGAGTACACTTGTAGATTTGTGAGGCTACTCAAGAAGATCGATCCTAAGGGCAACTATTATAAAGAAATGGCTGAATATATGCTTACACTTGGATTATAAGAAGACCTATTAGTTATATCTGTCATAAGAAGTGCAATCAATCCAGTAGAAGTACTCAAGATAGCAATAGAGGCCGGATCGATATTAAAAAGAGATTAAATAAGGAAAGAAGTATAAGAAGTTATATCTGAGAATTGAATTGGCAGGCATGCAAAAGGAAAAATAGTCATAATGTGTCTGTTTCTCATATTAATTTAAAACCAAGAACATTGTAATAAAGATTGCTTGGTAAAGAATAATGTAATTAGAAAGCCTAATGCTAGTTGAAAAGAAAATCCTTATGACAATGATGATGATATTCCATCAAATCATATCATCATTATGATCCAATAGAAATATCTGAGTCAAAGGAAAGCCCAACCTAAGAAAGAAATGAAAATTGTTAGCATCTGTGGGAATAAAATACTGATCTCAGATGATAAAACCAAAAGAGTACAGACTTATGAGATCAGCGGTAAGGGATTTTATATGAACAATGAAAACAAATCAGGGAATGAAAGTTCAGGTAAAGAAGGAAAGACGAATGACTATGCAGAGAATTGACTAATATCCTTTGAAGAAAATGGAGATGTAACAGGAAAATGAGTAGTGATTTTAACTTTAATAAAGAAGTATGACCAGAGATCTTAGGCCTTGCAGCATATTTCTCCCAATTTGAAAAAATATTGATGATGACCAAAGTGGGATTAGTTAAGGTCAACAAAACTGTGGAGAAAGGTATAGATAAATCAAAGAAACATTGTGGGCCAATAAAAATGGTTATAAAAGATCAAAACATTGCATGGATGGAAGAACTGCTGGCAACAAGAGCCAAGAAAAAATGGTGTTATGGGTGTTTCCAGCAAGTTTGTTATTAAAGATTTATATATAGTTTTCATGTAACATTGGGTTTTAAACTCTTGAGAAATGTCATGATTTGACAGACCTTGTTTCACTTCATAACTTTGCACCACATGTCCTATACTCAAACTATACTATCACTAAAACTTCCTCAATTCTTCTAGTCAAACTTTAGTTCATATAGTTATGTAAGCAAGTTAACTAGACAGTTAAAATAAAGATACAATTTAAGAGATTATTTTCAAGAGTAGTTTATTTATTATTAGAATGCTGTAAGCTAAAAATCTTCTGTTATAAAACTTCGCATATATTTATATATGTACTTATATTTAAATGTTTATATATTTTTATTTTTTCTATACTATTTTAGAAATTCATTCTCACAGCTATTTCTACTTGATTTTCTTATCTTAATTTTTTCACAATACATAACAACAGAATGTGTTGCATGCCTGTATTAAATTTGTCAATAACAAAAAATGGAAAGAAAGATTCCAGAACTAAATAGTACTCTGATGATTCAAACCCCACAGAATAATTAGAAAACTGTTGACACTGCTCAAAAAAGACCAACCAAAGACCGAACAAGTCAAAGAGATCAGAACAGAAAAAAGACCTGAAGAGCAATTTGAACAAAAGAAGATGTTAGTAAAGGAACAATATGTGGCATCAATAAAAATATTGTTAGAGTAATGCAAGAAGGATCGTATTAAAGAGAAAAAAGCTTTTGGAAGAATAATTCAATAGTTAGGGTATTCTAAGGTGACATGACATTTTGTTAACACTAAAAATGATATATTGATAAATCAAAGTTTGAGAAAAAAACTGTATCTGTTATTACCTGGAGAGTGTATGCACCCAGCAATGAAATGCTCAAGTAGCATACTGTTCTAGAATAATAGTGACAAGTTATGAACATGTTTATATGAGAGTTTAAGAGAAAGCTTGTGATAACATATTCAAGTGTATTTGCAAAAATAGTACTTTGTATAATAATAATAATTTATAAGATGGTTTGAAAAGAGAATCCAGGACTACTGATCAAGCATAAAAATATGATCAAGAGTACCATCTTGAAATCTAAGTGTGCAGTGATGATGTAATATACTCTGAATCGCAATAGAAATATCCTGAATAATAAGAAAGTATATAAACCATACCTACCACAAAGGAGTTAATCAATAGAATAGTGATATTAACAATCAAGTTGAAACATCCACTCACATTGTCATTAGACTTAGCAACCTATCTATACAAGGCCATGAAAATTTTGGATCAAATACTATTGCTATGACATTTAAATTGGATGATATTATTTAAACACAAATATAATTATATAATATAAAAATATAATATAAAATTATTCTACTATTATAATGATATTTGTTTTTTGTTTTTTTCAATACGAATAAGCTTAAATAAAAAAAAATTAAATATAATTCTTAAAGATTCTTGCAATATAATATAACAATAAATTCAATATATTTGAAAAAATAACCAATACATAATTATTAAAATTTATACTTTGGTTTTCATTTATTGAGATACTATCCCAATACTGAAAATACTTTTTCACATATCACATTATATGGAATAATTGCATATAATTTTAAAGCCAATTTATGAATATGATCTTTATCTTTTTTAAGTTCTATAGATGTCCATCAAATTATAAGTGTATAAGTATCTTCTACAAATAGAGCATCAAATAGATCTTCATTATTTCGATATAAGCCCAATTGTGCCAATAATAAATCAGAACTTAATTTTCTACCACCTTGATTTTTTCAAAAAATAAGTGCAGTTTTTGATATATTTTTAAAAATTTTGTATTGAAAACAAGATTCTAAAAAATAAATTAAAAAATTATTATTAAATAAAAATTTTAAAAAAACAATTTTAATAATTATTTCTATATTTCATTGTTATAGAATCAGTGGTTGATGAGAAGATTGTTTATATTTGTTTTTGTTTTTTTTCAATTATTATTTCATTATTTCTAAGAGATGCTAGTTATTTTCTTTTTTTGTTTAGTTTTATTGGAGTTGTACCAAATTGTTAATATTGTAATTATAATAATAGTTTGTGCCAAAGAGACATTTTTCCATGAGCATTAAATTTAAATCTGGCTGAGATGTGTGGCCAGTTTGTTATGTTGTTGTTGTATATAAGTAGTTGTTCAATATAATAGATGTTTTTTTTGGAGAGTTGGTTTGCGAAGGTTGGCCAGTTTGTATGGTGTGATAGGAATTGATGGATAGATGTGTTTCCTTCTAAAATTTTGTGGTGGCAGTTTGATTTGAAACAGAATATTATGTTATAGTGTTTGGTGAGATAAATTGAGTAGATTGTTATATTAAGTTTGATAATTTGTTGATTTTGAAAAATACAGAGAGATTATTAGTTTTGAATTTGAATTGTGTGGATTTCTAGTTCTTTACTTGGTTTGGTAGTGAAATTTGATAGTGCATATTGGATATTGGAAATTAAAACTTCTGATTGTAAATCAGAAATAGGTTTGATATTAAAAATATATGGATTATAGAACTATGTTTGTGGAAGTGTTTTCTCAATATTGAATTTGTGTTTGATGATTGAATCAATTTTCCTTTAAGTTTTGTTTAGCATGTTTGGGGTAAGAAAGGTTGTTTATAATTTGTATTCTATTTGCAGAAGAAGAACTTTGTTATAGATATAAGAGATTATGTGACCTGTTGTAAATTTTAATTTGAGAGATTGGGAGATTGATTCAGTATCTTCAAGAATTTTGTCACAATTGGATATTAGAATACTGTATTTGGAGAGTCAGATGCCTAAAATTCTTATTGGTTCTTTTTTAGAGACTAGAGATATAGAAATTGTTCCTTGAAAGATTTTTTTGTCTGGTGATTTACTGTTTAATATAATTAATTTGGTTTTGGTTGGGTTGGCCTTAATGTTATTAAGTTCAAAGAATTCTATTACTATGTTTAAGTTGTTTTGTATTTTAATTTTTGAGATGACAAGAAGGTTAAGGTCATTCATGTATATTATAGTGTTATGTTTGAAAGATGATAGTTGTTGAGTTAAAGCAGTGATTAGAGAGTTATAAAAGATTATTCACTAGAGAGATCAAAGTGTTTCTCTTTGGTCAATTCCATTAGGAATAATAATTTGTTGGATGAGGCCTAAGTCTGTAATCATTTGGCAAGTGTAATTTGTAAGGATGTTACTGGATAGAGAGATAAAGAAGTCTAGTATTAGAAGATGTTACATTGAGCATTTGAGCACATCTAGATTTACTGAATTAAAGACTGCATTGATATTGAGGGAGAGAATCCATAGTTCTTTTTGTGTAAGTTTGTGAGTGTTGTAGATTGAGTTAAAAATTTGGATTGCTTCAAAGATACTTTGATTAAAAAGGCCCGCAAAGTTTGTTTTTTGAAGTATATTGTATGTGGTAAGTATGTAACTGAGCTTTTTTGTGAGAATTTTGGTAAGTATTTGTAACAAATTTATAGATATCCAGAAAAAATTCCGATTTTCTTTGAGAAGTCAGATGACAACCTCTCAAACAATCTTAATAGACTATATATATCTTGTTGAGAGGAACATCTTTTATTAATAGCTAAAAAGACATTGTCAACACCAATTTATTAATAATCAAGGATTTAAACTTCTGGTCAAAGAATATTAATGATTAGACTAAAACACATATCTGAAGTCACATAATATCCACCGATCCTGAAGCTCTGGAGTGATGCAAAACCCAAAACTTATACTGTAGTAATTATTAATCCAACATGATTTTACTAATTAACATATGTTATCAATTATTAATTAATATCAAGGGGTTATTGAATATTATTAATATGTTTGATTAATATTATCATTCATTTATTATCTTTATTTCATATGATCTTTTAGGAGAAGCACTAATATTATATGTATATTATTCTTTATATATTTTATTCTATTTATTTGTATTAGGAAAACATGTATTTAAATGCTGTATTTTTTCTTTAATTATTTTTAGTGTTGTTTGCTCTACTCTCCATTAATAAAGTTTTTCTTTAATAATAATAAACTATTAATGATCAATATTTTCCTTTACTTAAACCATTATAATATTTTTCTGAAGGAGTCAACAAGAGCTATAGGTCTTGTTTTCTGAATATTATATTTCTACTGTAGCTTTTTACTAATTGAAAAGATGTGATAGTTTTTCCAATCTATTGAAATTTTTTGTGTAGATGGAATTTGATTGAAAATTGTATGAAGATAAAGGATTGGTGTTTTTCATATTTGTTTTATAAAGAAGTATGTAATTTTAAAAGAGCCGGGTGCTTTATTATTTGGTAATGAGTTGATTGTTTCTGTAATTTCATATTTAGTGATTGGGCTTATGAATGTATCGTATATTGAGAATTTGATATTGCTAAGTGAGATATAATATTTTTTCTATTTGTTAAGAAGTTCATTGTTGATGTTTTGTTTGTGAAATATATTTTTATAGTGATTTGTGATGATTTGGTAAATTTGAAATACGTTAGCAGTTACTTTGTCATTGGTGAGGTCAATAATTTTTGTAAAGGATATATATAGATTTTTGTAATTGAGTATTTGTTTTATTATTATTTTTGGTTTGTCTTGTAAATTCATTATATGTTGATTAATGATTTTGTCAATTGCCTCTTTCCTTTATAGATCATTTTCAATTTTGAGAGTTTTATATATAATTTTGAATAGTTTTTTGAGTGAGTTAATTTGATTATTTTTGTTACTGTATAGTAGATTTAGTTCTTTTAAATTGTTTGATATTGTTTAGTCAAGTAGTTTAAGGAATTGAGATACTGTATAAGATTATGTATATTGTTGGCAAAGAACTGATGTGGGGCGTGACTACACAAACACATTCTGGCACATCACGTACCCTGATTTGCAATAATTTGGGACCTATAGTCTATAGTATACATGTTGCTGAAATTTGTAGATCCTTGACGCAATTGACGCAATTATTTGACGCAATTATTTGACGCAATTAATTGAGTCACTATTAAAACATATAAATAATTGAGTCATGATGCAATTATTTTTGAGAATTTTGGGAATTGAGTCAATAGCAAAATAATTTACGCCACATGTATAGTCTATAGCGACATGTAAAAGTAATAATGTAATTTTATAAAGCTTAAATTAGTCATAATCTTAAAAAAAAGCTTATTGATTACAAATAGTCTATCAGAGCTTAAGGGGAATCACATGGCATAATTGTAGCTTGACAAGGGTACATGAAATAAGATAAAAAGGAGGAACCAAAAAGAAAAGGAGAGTCACGTAGTACGCAGTACGAATAATAAGAAAAACCGTTCCCTAAATTAAAACCTTCTCAATTAGGACATGTGTTTATCATTGCCAAACCAAGTAAAAACTAATTAACTTACCTAATCCAGTACTTGTTACGAGATAGGATGGCTGAGACCACAAAGGGAAAAGTAGTAAAGATTCGTCAAGAGAAGCGAACAACGGAAAGAAAAGAAAAGCGTTAGTAGAACTTGGCTAAACAACTCATACACCTCAAGTCGAGAAGCCAAATACTTGCTGGATATTATGTGAGAAGTGCTTAGGAGAAGCGACAGACTCGCCAAGAGAGACATCAACAATATGAAATTTGATAGTTTGTAGTTTTTTGTAAAGTATAATGTCTTTTTTGTTGAAAATTTGTGGTGTATTTTTGCAAGTTTTAGTTTTTGAAATTAGTTCATTTATGGTTTTGGTGATAGTTAAGTTGAAAAATTTCCAAGTTTCTTGGATGTTCAGTTCTTCAAAGAGTTGTTTTATTTGTTGTCAATAGTATTATTTATTTTTTCCCATTTTTTCTTGATGATTTTGTTGAAGTAGAAATGGATGGTAGGTATGCTTTTGATAGTTTTTGTTATTAAGAAATTGGAGAGTATAAGTGTAATAATTTTGTGACCACTATGAAATTCTGATTTGGTGTTTATTATTTGTATTTTGGTAAATTGTAAGGCAATATCATTTAATATTCAAATTTGATCAATATGACTTTGACCTGTGGGTCCTAAGAAGGTATACATAGCTTTGTGAAAAAAGATGAGACAAAATATGTCGACATAGTTTTGTTTAGTTTTTTGTATATAGTTGCTTTGTGTTTTGGTTCTGATTTTTGTGTTCTATTAATTGAGTTGGATGTAGAGTTGAGGATAATGTATGAAATGTTTTTTGATAAGTTGTTATTGATAAATATTTGAAGATATATGTAGTTTTTTTTCTTGTGATTGTGTCATGTGAGAGATAAACTTGCATAATGCAAATTTTTATTTTGGGTTTGAATTGGAGAAATATTGAGATAATATATCTTTGAAATTCAGAAGTTTTGTAAAAGTGATTTGAGTGATTTTTGTTTATTATTAGGAAGACTTCTATTTAACTTTGATCAAGATTACTTGAGTGTATTATAAAGTTATTTACTATGTAAGAAATTTTTTTGGTAGCTTGAAGTTTGGTTTTTGAGAGGCTTAAGACATTATAATTGTTGTTTTTAATATATTGTAGGAGGCAGTTAAGTTTTGTATAATCATTAAGTTCTCTCATATTGAGGGAGCTGATTTCCATTAATGTTGTTTTATGTTAATAGTGGTTTTTTTGAGTATAATTTTTTTAAGATTTTTTTTGATTAAAAAATTTTTAAGCAGGTTATTTGTAGTTATTATTGTTGGAAAAAGTTAAAGAATTTTGTTAATGGTTCAGAAAGTTCAATTTGGAGGATTTATTTATTGGCAAGCCTTTGAAAGGTGAAGTATTCTCTGAGTTTGCAAATTTTTGAGATGAAGTTGATGTCATTGATTATAGGAATATTTATTTCAATGTTATTTTGGATCAGATATTTTTTTAGTTTGGAAGGCTTGGAATAGGAGATTTTCATTAAATTTGAATCCATTTATCTGAAATTTTAGAGACTTAATAGAATTGGTGTGTTTTGATAACATTTTTTCTTAAAAATTTTTGTTTGTAATTGGATAATTTGTGTTTGCTTTTTTATTATCAATATTGAAGTCTTCTGAGTGGTTTGGATAGTGCTGTTTATGCAGTTATATCTTTTTGTTTTGAAATATTGATTCACTCTTTTGGCAAGGGTGTTGGAAAAAATATTTTTTTAAGAGAAGATTGAGAAAAGAGGAGATGTCTATTGGATTTGTTATGGGAAGAGAGATGTTTATTTCTAAATTTAAAATTTTGTCTGAGGATGAGGGAAGTTTTTTTCTAATAAAAAAGAATTCATTTGAAAGGAGTTTAAAGTAATAAGTTTTGCAGAATAGTATAGTTAGTTCTTGAATAGTTATTGTATTATCTCTGGGATTGAAAAGAAAGAAGCTTGAGTATTTGGGTTCAAGTAGATAATATGTTAAAGAAAGAGGTTTTTTTGGAGATAGAAGTTCAAAGTAGGATTCAGGAAGCTTGAAGAAGATTTGATATTCTTCACATAAGTAATTTTTGTATTTAGAAAGTCTGTTTAGCTCACTGCATTTCCTAATTAAAAAATTTCTTTGTATTTTGGCAAAAGGTTGTTAGGGTTTTTGGATAGTGATGGATTGATTTTGAAGTAGTTTTTTGGAAGTTTTTGAAATTTGTAGTATGATTTGAGTGTGTGTAAAGTTGTAATAAGTTAAGATTTGTCTTTCATGATAAGATTATATGATAGTTTGATTTTGGTTTGGAATGGAATTTCAGTTGAAGAGAATAATAGTTCTAATAGGATATTGTTAATATATTCCTTGAGTTTTTTCTTAAGTTCTGTATAGTCAACATAAGATTATAGTTTTCTAATAAAATAGTTGATGAGATAGGTAAGGAGACTGGCAAGTTCATAGAAGAGAATATTGTTGATGTCAATGGTTCTTAGATAGATAATTGATAAGATAATGCAAATAATTACTCCAATTTTTTTTTGTTTCAAAGTTAATAAAGTTGAGGTTGCATTTCTTTTTGTATTTTTCTTGAAAGTCTTTTTCTATTTCATTAAATTCTTTTTGATAGGCTGGTTTGATATTCTCTTTAATAATAAAGAAGTTGAAGAAGGTATGATCTTTAAATTTGAGTTTGTTAAAGATTGATTGAAAAAAGTATAATGGATATTTGGGTAGTTTTCTGATTTTTGTAATTATGTTAATAATTGTAATAATATTATTTAGTATTGAAAGCAGTTGGTTGGCTAATAGTTCTGTCTCTTATATAAAGTTTCATATTGTTTGTTATTACAGATTTGTTAAAGTTCTTCTTGAATTTTACGATTAAAGGAAGATAACCATATGTTTGGTTGGAGTGGTTAAGTGGGTTTAGTGGTAGAACTGGAGAGCTGGTTGAGATTGATAACATTTTTAAAGTTAATTAATTGTAATTGATCTGTTGATTTGATTTTGCTAATGTCTATAAAGCACTTGAGATAGTAAAAAAGTTGTTAGGGAAGCTGAGGATGAGATGTGTTTGATTGTATAGAGTTGATAAGGGGAGGGTTCAAATCAGAAAGTTTCATTGATTCGTCAACTGTTTCACTAATTTCTGTAGAATTGCTAGATTGAGCAGAAATTGAAATGATAAATAAAGAATTTGCTTGTGCATATATTGTGGCTGTTTAATTAGCATTTTTTTGGAGGGAGGCAAGTGAAGTAATGGATGAATAATCATTTTTGGGGTAAGCTAGTTGGGGTTTTTTGTTGTTCCTTGGGAAAGAGAGAGAAATTCTTGATGATAATTGTAGAGTTCTGTATTGAATTGAGTTTTTTTCATTTTTTTCACTATGTTGCTAATGTATTGAATGTTAAAAGAGATGTTCCTCTGGTTAAAAAGTATTATATGGGTTTGAGAAAATCTCTTTTAATCTTTTTTTTTTGGTCATTTCTATTGTAAAGTTAATAATGTGAACATTATTGATAGAGTTTATTTTGACAATTTCTTTAATGTTGTTTTCTTCTTTAATAATAAGGAATTGGTTAGAAAAGTTTGAAAGATTGATAATGAAGAGGGTTCTTGCAAATTCTATATGAATAATTATGTTGTTATCAAGATCAAGGTAGTAAATTTGAAAGAACTAATTTCAGTCCTGGTGAATAGTGTCATGTTGATTTTGCTTTTTGTTGCTGCTGATTAGTGAATACTCCATGTTTAGGAGTTAATTATAAGTTGAAAGTACTTGAAAGTGCTTGAGATAAAAAGTTTTTTAAAAAAAGTTGTTATCAAATAAGAAAATTTTTAAGTAAAAAATTGATTGTCAAAAAGAGTTTTTTGATATAATTATAAATTTGTCTTTTTTAATTTTTAATTTTTAATTTTTAATATTAAAATTTAATAATTAATTGTTTTAGATTAAACAAAAAAAATTAATAGAAAGCAATGCTTTAAAAATATTAATGAATTATAGGATTTCATAAATCTTTATGGATATTAAAATTGAAAGATTTAAATTACTTTATATAGAAAAATAAAGATAATTTGGATTTGTTACAAATTGAGGAATTTAATATCTTAATAACAAGTCTTAATAAATTTCTTGAAGAAGAATCAATTGATTCTATTAATAAAAATCATTGATTAGAAGTATTTTCTTTAACAATATTGAAAAGTAATGATATTATTTGTTCCTTATTGAATTTTTATATAAAACTATTTTTTTCTAATATTGTTGTAAGTAAGAAATTAAAAATGAAGCAATTAATTAATAAGATTTAGTAAGTAATTGAATTTAAATTATATTAATATTAAATAATAAAATTATTGCATTAATTTAATATTTTATTTAGATATTGTTTAAATTCAAATTTTATAAATCCAAATCGAACCATTTAAACTTGTTTATATTTGTTGGTATTAAAAAAAGAATGAATTGTAAAAATATTAAAAATTAGAATTACTTGAACATTATAGTTGTATACTGATAGTATTGATAAAAGTGTATATATAGTTTCAATATTTGATAAATCAAATGAATATTTAGTAAACAATTATATATTTTAATTTTAATCTTTAAATCAAATAAAATTGATTTAAAAAAAAAACTCTTACTCATTCATCACTGATTCTTGGAAAATTTTCTTTTATAGTAATCTTCTTGGAAGAAGTACTCACCACTCTCTCAACATGTTATCTATGCCATAAACTTAAGGACATAAGGATTTTAAGGACTACTGTTGCATTGGGATGAGACCTTTGGACAAAGGTCAAGCAAGTTTGGGAGTCTCACTTGTCTTTTGTTTGTATGGGGAAAGGCCCATGGCAGTCCTCCTTTATAAACTTGTCTGCTTCCATCTTTCACCATCAGTGCTCCACTAGTATTATCTCATCATATTTCAATACTACAAACTTACTTCTTAATTTATACTCAAGCAAAGTTTCTGGGTCTTTTGTTTATTTCAACTCAACTTTAACTTTGTCAACTATTCTCTTTTGACACACAATACTGCGCCAACTTATTATACACAAAAAAATTTTTTCTAAATACAAAAACCAAAATCAGCTCCACTCTTCCAAATGATTATCACTTTCTTAATAACCAATCACAAACTGTTAACACAATATTGTAACAATCAAACAAGTTCAATCTGGTTTTAAACAACAACAGTATCAACTCTATATCACATCACCCCAACAATTTACTCAACTATAATAATAACAACTCCAATAACAATAGCTACCCCACATCATACTGCCCCAACAATACTATCAACAATCTATCCAATCCTGTCAATTTCCCCAATGCAAGTAATGACAATCTCACTATATTCATGTGAAAATATTGGACTTTTCACATGTCTTATTCAGCCCTTGACTATCAACAACACTATTATATTAATAATCAAAGCCACTTAATCCTATCACAATCAATTTTCTTCACTAGCCACCTATAACATCAACAACACTATTCTTATTCTCAAAACATGTCATCTCTATTTCCTTTTTCTTGTTTTATATGTAGTGCCATCTACATATTAACAAGTGCCAGTTCAAGTTATAAGTTTGGAGGCCAACCTGAGAATTGTAGCTACAGTGCTTTCATATAATTTGGCAAATTTGCATATTAGCTCTGGAAAGGCATTAACCATCTAGCACTAGAACTAATCTAAAGTATATTAAGTATATCAAAAGTAGTAATAGTTGGCATTATAGATAGGTTAATATTAATTTACAGATTTATTTTGTAAAGATGTTTGATGTAACTCAGATATCAATTTATATATCAATAAAGTCTTGCATCTGATGCCTTTTTACAATTTGAAAAAAAAATCAAAATCAAAATCAATTATTATTAAAATTAATTATATTGTTTTCTAGCAATACATAATTATTATTGTTAAAAATCAAAACCTATTTATCAAATAAAATATGATTTATATCAATATTAATATACAGTAAATCTATTATAAACAATTTTTTATTTTTGATATTAATTAATAGAATATACTATTATCAATACATATCAATTAATTATAATCAATTACCAGTAATTATTTTTTTATTTTTTATTTTTATTGTAAAAGGGCATAAGATGCAAGTTTTTATTAATTTGTATATATATGATACATAAGTTATATCAAACATCTTTACAGAATATTTCTCTAAATTAATGTTAATCTATCTATGATGCTAACTAAAGTAAACCTTCTTACACTTAATGTAGATTGGATTAGCATTAGTACTGGATGATTAATGCCCTTTCAGAGTTAGAATAAGATTTTAAGACTTTAATATGTTAGTTTGATTAATTTGCTGTGAGTTAGAGCATAGAATAATTTTATCAAGTAGCTTGGAATACACTATAAATGGTTTTTCCAGCTTGGTGACAGCAGGTTTCAGAGTAAACTTTTTTCATTTAATGCTGGATATTATTAAGGTGCTTGCTGTTATGAACCTAGGTAATCATATTAAAGAGTATAGTATTGAGGACAGAGTTCACTAGCTTAGCTTGCACTTTTTTTGAGAGCTGGATTTTGATAGTTAACATTTCACATGCTAAACCTTCAAGATTTGATTTTCTGTTAATGGTTAGAGTTTACAATTGAAGATTTGAATTCACTAGTCCAAATTGGATTATTCGGCTGCCGAATTACAGCCGATTAAATCCAAATTTATTAATAAAAGTTTATACC
>CAJVPV010002100.1:0-13861 GCA_910591835.1 Acaulospora morrowiae
AGTGCAATAACAGATCTGTAATACAAGATTATTCTAGAATGGACAATATTACAAGGGTAAATGCTACTAAAATTGAATAAGAGATAGTGAAGATCATTAAGCGAAAATCAAGTATAACAGTGTAAAACCTGGTGGAGCACCAGAAACAACACAAAGATGTGTACACAGGAGAATACACTTCAGGAAAGCTCTTATGTCCATACAAAAAGAAGAAAGGGAACTTCCTTAGATCAAACTAAATATATAAATATGCCATTATCTTCTACCAGCTTCATGGAAACAGAAGAAAAAGAAAAATCCTCGACAAACTATAGGCAAGAGAACAAAAGAAAGAAAGGAAAACAATCCATAGACACAAGGAAGCAAGGGAAAAGATTGGCTGAGATAAATCCATGGACCAAAGTCATCAACATGTAAGACACCATCAACTCAAGATTGACAAAACTTGAGAGTAAAAGGAGTAATAACAAAAAGTCTCAATACTCCTCCTAAAAACACCCCAGTCAAATCAATAATAAATACTGGAAAAGGTGAATCATCATAAGCTTCTCCTCCAGTATTCAATCAACTCATACAATATATCACAGATGACAACAATTCAGACTAACCCAAAAACACAACCAACTTCCCAGCCAGTGATGAAATCAATGCCTTTCTTACAGAACAAAAAAAGTCCTTCCTAAGTAACAATATACACTTAGGAACTCATAACATCAGGGGTATCACAAGAACAATAGACCAAGAAATGCTGATTCAAGAGATATGGGACAAAAAAATCGACATCCTTGGACTAAGCAAAACTAAACTTACTATTAACAACCAAGCATTTGTATTTAGCAATAGTAAAGATAAATACAAATGCTTTCCTAGTTCTTGCCCTAATAACCCAAGAGATGCAGGAGTGCTTCTACTGATGCACAAAAAGATAGAAAAGTATATTGCACAAGTAGACAAGATTGAGGGTCACCTAGTAGCAATCAACTTTCTCAGCAAAAAGCACAAAACATGAATAGCCCAAATATATCTCCCTTGCAACAAACAAAAAAGTATCAACGTTTAGAGGAAAATCCAAACACTAATACAAAACAAAATTCAATAGCACTATTAGATTATAGTAATGGAAGATTTCAATGCAGTACTCAATCCCAGACAGGACCATGCAAGCATCAAATCAAGAGATAACTTCGCTCCTCCAGAAGATCCAGAAGCCTCAATATTTAATCACCTCTCAAATTTGGATCTTGTGGACCTTTACCAACTCTGGGAAAACCGGAACCCTCTCATACTTGAAAGAATAGTGTAAGCTCAAGTAGAATAGACTATGTCTGGTGCTCAATGGCAATAGCAAATAACATACTCCAACTGCAGAACCGTAGCTTTGTTAAAGTTACAAATAGTGATCATACTTTGCTAGACTTTAAAATAACTAAAGGTGTATTTCTTCACACACCTACAACCCCCACAATACAACATGCCAAAGCCAAACAAAAATATGAAAAGATAATTGATATCAACAAAACCACTAATGAGCAATGGAACAAATACAAATCCAAGATTGACAATAGGATCATCAAAATCAAACTCCCCAAAAGGCTAGCAGCACTTCAACATACAAGCAATAGAGAAAACTTAGCACAGATCCAAGAAATTTGGGAAGACTTTGAAAAGACAATAATTGTCACAGCATTCAATAATCTTTACTGGGAAAAGAAAGATCCCAGGAAACATACAAGTACTTGCAACACAACAAAGTATACCAAAGAAAAGAACCTAATCAAAGCATACAAAAACCTTCACAAGATCATAAAGAAATTCAAAAATGAGGATCTGGCATCAATATCTCTTTTCTCAATACAACAACTTAACACTTGGATATTTGGGATTACGGAAATAGTAGCAGATAACCCACAAGCCAGCTCAGCATTAGAAACTTTCAATATATATACAACTGACAATAATATAACACATATCATGAAACAAATACATCTTACCAAATCAATCCTAAAGAAAATATATATTCAAGAAGAGAGAAAGTAAACCAACCAGGAAATACAGGAGGCAATTGAAGCTAGATGCCGAGATCTCAAAACCAACCAAAAAAGAATAGTTCAAACACTGACAAATAACTTCAGAGATAAGATTACGATGAAAACAACAGAGATTACATTACAATAGACGAGAAAGAAATCCTAAACCAAACACAATGTTACTATCAGCAGGCCTTCCGCAAGCATAACAGCAACTTTAACCTCCTGGACAACCAATGGAAGGAGCAATACAAGTCTAAAGCCGAGATACAAGAGAAATGGTACAACAGTATGAAGAAGGAGATTCTGCCAGACGAACTGGAAGAAGTTCTATCTGATCTATCCAACAATAAGGTAGCAGGACCATCCAAAATAAAATATGAGATGCTAAAAAAGTTAGGTCCTATAGCAAAGAAGACTCTCCTTAATCTCTTTAATCTGTTCCTTAACTCAGGAGTCACATCAGCAACTTGGAAAAACAGCCTCTTGTATCCAATCTCCAAGAGTAAGGAATGGCAAGGAGAACTCAGCAATACAAGACTGATAATTCTCCTTGAGACAACACGTAAATGTTTTACCAAAATCCTTAACAACCGCTTGGCGCTCATCTGTAAGAAACATAGGATACTTAAAGGACCCAACTTTGCAGGACTGCCAGGAGAAAGTACATCAGAACCCATACACCTGCTAAATAACATCCTTGAAGAAGCCCATAAAGAAGGGAAGGAACTTTGGATTCTCTTTCAAGACACAGCAAAAGCATATGACACAGTGAGTTTAGAAATGCTGGAAAAGGTGCTCCAAAGAATTAAAGTGCCAAAAAAAACCATCAAACTCTTATTGGATCCCTTCACACAAAGGTCAATAAAGATAATCACAGATGTTGGACTCACCAAAGAGGTAATAGCAGGAGATGGAATTGATCAAGGAGAGATATTGTCACCTTTTCTGTAAAGAATCTTCTATGACCCTCTCCTTTGCGAAATTCAAGAAAACCCAAACTTGGGTTTCATGTCAAGTTGTACATGGACAACTAACTTTAGTAAAGCAACAACTAACCCCAACAATCATAAAAGACTATCAATAAGACAAGCTGAAATAGCATACATGAATGATACCACATGGATAGCCAGGTCCCAGGAAGACATGAGGTATATCTTAGAAAGAGCAAGGGTTCTATGCAGCTAATGACTCCCAAATTAATGGGAAAAAATCAGTATTGATTACAATCAACAGTTCAAACAAGAAGCCTAACAGAGTCCAGATTGGGGTCAATCAAGAAGAGGTCATAGAATTGAATCGCAAATGTCACTCGAGATTCCTGGGCATCTGGTTAGGCAACAAAGATTAGATCAAAGATACAACTAACAGAATCCACCAAGAAATTCAAGCGGTACTTTCAAACCTGGGAAAGAAGTTAATAACAGACAAGTACGCTGAATATATAATCAATAGAGTTCTCATTTCCAGAATTGAATACAGGATACAACACAGTTCGATAAGTATCCTTATAGCCAACATTCTCACAACACAACTCAGGAAAGCTCTTAAGTGAGCAGCCAAAATCACGAGGACAATATCAAACTCAGCCATACATCATAAAGCATTCTATAAAATTAAAAGTGTAAGAGAAATTCAAATGAAAAGCCAAATCACCAACTTTATAAACCGCCTCAACAATGTGGATCACTCCGGTATATCCACCCTAATATGTCTAAAGCAAACACAAATTAAACATTGGGAGCCAGCAAATATGCTCTCTGAAGACATATTACACAATGCATATACAAGGAATTTCTCAGTCCAAATGATCAAAATGGCCAATAAACTGGGAATGACCTTCTCAGATTCACATTGGAAGAATACATTCCAATGGAAAGGGGGATACATTACAATCAAAACTCTGCTCAACGATCCCAAAACATATGACAAAACAGTACCTAATCTAAGAAAACATAATGTTATGTTTGTGGATCAGCTCATAGACAAAGAATCAAATAGCTTTCTGAACTGGAAATTGATTCAAGAACCTCAGAGCCAAGGGCAGGGTCCAATTTCAAAATAGTATCTCTTAGTAAAACAAATATTGGCTAATGAATTCAGGGTGCTGAAGACAAGCTGGACAAGATACAACTGGATAGAGCAAAACAGATCACTATTCACATCAGAAAAGTCAACGGACTCAAGAAGATGAAGTTGGCAAGTGAGTATGAACAGTACCAGCAAGGAACTGTCCTGGACCAGAAGCAAGGGTGCACTAACAACTATCAACAGTATAACCGAACACTACCAAATCAGTGTTAGCACTTTCCCAGGAACAACTGAATTCACGAAAAGGTCCTTAGAACATAGAAACACAGAAGAAAACTTTACACTCATATTTGCATGGATCAATAATATCAAAAAATACCGGCGAAACAAAAAGCTAACTATCCCGGTAAAGGTACATACACTAGAGAACCTGGCCAAAAACAAGATAGAAAAGATTTATCACCAGAATATATTCACATCCAAGTTCCATTCTGTTGAAATTGAAGACTATGGAAAGTAGATCATATATGAGAATATAATAGCAGGGGACCTTTGTAGGCTACTATGTGAGGAATACCATCAAAATGTGAATCAAAGATACACAGATACATACCAATTTTATACAGATGGCTCACTAGGATAGACACAAGACCAGTCTATAAGAATGGGTGCAGCATGGATGCAAACGGAGGGTCCAAATCCAGGAAGATCATTTCAAGCAGCAGTAGACAATTGGCCCTTATTAACTAGAGCAGAACTAACAGCAATTCTTCTGGCAATCCTTTCAGTCCCAATTAATAGCATGGTTGAAATAAGAACAGATAGTTCCTCCTGCATAAACACATACTTACTTATAAACAAACAGCATCCCAAAAATATACTAAAGAAGTGAATGAAAAAATCAAACTGGCAGCTTTGGTCAAAACTGATCAGCATAGTCAACAAAAAGAGTTTGTAACTTAAACTCATAAAAGTCAAAGCTGATAGTAAAAATGCTTTCAACAATCAAGTGAACCAACTGGTGAAAATAGCTAGGGAGGAACTAGAAATACAATGGGAACCTCTATCAACAACAATTCCTATTACAGTGCCAAAATGAAACAGGATTCCCATCGATATTTTAACCAGGGCATTTCTGAAGGACTATAATGAAAGGGATGTATTAATGCAATGGATACTACAAAACCGGATATAACAAAAGTGGAAAGAAGAAATTCAAAATCCTAAGAAATTTGACTGAAAAGAATTGTGGAAATTTAACAAAGGAGAAGGGTCCTTAATGACATCCATAAAAACAGCAAAAAGTAGAACGTTCAAGATCAAACTTATCCATAACGAACTTCCAACCATGGATATCCTAATTAAGAGAGGAGCATTGGAAATGTCCAATAGTTCATGTGTGTTCTGTTAACTCCAGAAAGAGACCCTAGACCATCTGCTCACATGTAAGGAGGTACAGAAAAACAAAAAGGATATATGGAGCCAGGTCCAAGACAAGCTCATCAAGACATGAATACCCCAACACATAGATAAAAAAGATAATATAGACTTCACAGCAATAAAGGAACTGTTAGACAGATGGGAACTTGAAAAGTCTGATTCGGCCAAGAACTTGACCAATATAGTGATCAGCCTCTGAACAAAAGAAGATTCCAAAAAATGAACTAATTTACTTCAACCCATGAAGATTCCCAAAGTCTCAGCCAGGAAAATTCTCAACAAAATTTCAGACTTTTGATGTAAAAGAACTAGACAACTGATCTGAAACCCAAGATGTGAGAAGGTACAGGAATACAAAAAGCGCTTTCTGGAAAAAGGCAAGGGCAAGGCTAGTTCCTCATCCAACCAAGACTCGGATCATCTTCAAAATCCAAAGAGAAGAGGAAGAAGACCTATCAGAATTCATCAGAATCCAAACCAGGAGAATTCTTATCAGCAAAGGCCAGTACAAACCACAGATCAGGAGTTGCAAAGGTGTTATGGGACAAAATCAAGGAAGGAAAAAAATGGTTGGAAATATAACATAATCAAGATGTTGCCAAGGTGAACTGTAGTGATGAACTGCAAGCGATGAACTTGAGTTTCTCAGGAATGGAAAACAAAAGGGAGCAACTTTATTCATCTCCAAAATCATATCTAGAGGTTAATAACCTAAAACGGATATTCAAGTATAAGTGATTAATTTATGTATAAATGTCTCTAAACAATTATGTCTTCTTCTATAAGATTAAATAAACACAATAAATACTTGTTTGATTATGGAAAAAAAAATTATATGAAATAAATTTATATATATTTGTGATTATATAATAATAATGCTATATTGACAAATTATTTTTATATAAATAAATATAATAGTTTTTAATAATTTTAAACAATGTAATAATAAATAAATAAATAACAAATAGTTTATAGACAACTTAAAAAAACTCTCTCCTGATCACATCCATTTTCTTAAAAATTTCTATATATGGTAATTTTGGTTAAAGAAAAATGTTTTACACTCTTTATCACAAGTGAGCCCCAACTCAGGAACCCAAGAACACTAAAGACAGCTGGTGCAGTGGGATGGGACCTCTGGTCGAAGTTTACTCAAGTTTGGAGTCTTGTTTATCCTTCAGTTGCATGGGGAAAGGCCCGTGGCAGTATACATTGGTTCTTTGGTTCTCTTGCAACCCATACCTCCTTTTTATCATGAAAACCATCTCCTTATATATCATTATAACCGTTATATTTATAAACACTTTCCAAAAAACACACTCAAACAAAGTTGTAGGTTCTAATGTTTGTTTCAATACAACCTTCACATACTTTTTTATCCTGGCATTACTTACTGCACTACTTAAAAAAAATCTTTAATATTTTTTGATCCTAAAAACTGAAATCAGTTTACCCTCCTATTGATCGACGTCTGGCAATCATCCAATCAAAATTCACTACATCACTCAAACCAAAACAACAAAACTGGTTTAAACCGGTTTTTCAATCCAACCACAACAATAATAACAACAACAACAACAACTGGCTTAAACTGGTTCACCTGTTTATCCTTACCATAATAACAACAACTATTACAGTAAACAACTTCAAGTATATTCTACTATTCGCGTCAAGAAAAGAAGTATCAACAAGTCACAAAGAACCAAAGAGATGGGACAACGAGCCTGGCCAGGGGTTCTCTTGGGGATTCAACTTTTATTTTTATAGATTTTATAATTTACTCGACTTAGTTTCAATTTTAGTTAGCTTTATTTTTTTTTTTCTTCAAATTTCCAAAATGTAAAAGCTTTTTTTGGATAGGTAGACATAGTCGCTACTCCCTTTGTTTAGCAATTAGTATAGTTTAAAATTTCTTTTTTATGCTAGTTAGACATCGTAAGAGTAGTCAAGCTAGCATTAAACTTATTGTATGCTTTTGCACCTAAAAGATGTTAGTTCTTTCTAAAAGGTATGCCTTGATACATACGTAAAGATGGGTCCCTAAAGTATTTAGCATATAAAATTTATGTCCCTTTATATTCATGTCCCCTAGAGGATATAATTCCTAGCTCTTTATTTCAATAGGGACATAATTCCAGAAATGATTTGTATAGATGCTTAAAACTATAAAGAACCTTTGTAGGTGGTTTTTTTTTATTTCTTAATATAGAAATAAAAATTTTTAATAATAAGGAACATTTGAATTATGTCCTCACAAATAATTTAGGGATACATCTTTATACTGTACATACGAAATAAAATAAAGAACTGGTGTTTACCTACTTAAAAAAAAAAAAAAAAAAAGTTTATAGACAACTTTTTTTTAAATAAAATTTATTTTAAAAATATAAATAAATAACAAATAAATTATTATATTAAATATTATTAAATTTTAAATATTATTTTAATATTATATATATATTTTAAAATTAATATAATTAATAATATAATAAATTATAATATATACAATTATTAAAATAATTAACAAATTAAAATATTATAGTAAAATCATTATAAATTAATATAATTAACAAATTTTAATATATCAAATTATTACAAATCAATATATTATAATATAGCAAATTATTTCAAATAATTATATTATAATATAACAAATTATTATAAATTATTATATTATAATATAACAAATTATTACAAATCATTACAAATTTAAATTTTAAATAAACAGTTTATATATATATTAATAAGTAAATCTGAATTATATTTTGAAATTAAAAAATTTAATTTATTATATTAATTTTTATATTAATATAATATCAAATTTTAAATTTTAAATAATATAAAAATATAAATTAATAAAAAAAAATTCTCATTTGTTTATAACTAATTATTTAAAAATTTCTTTTTATAAAAGTATTTTTTATATTTTTTTCTATATATTAACTATACTATAAAAATCAAATAAGTTTGAGAATCTGTTGATTTTTTGATTGTATAGGAAAAAATCAATAATATTCTTTCTTTTTAATTTTGTCTTTATATTTTTTTTTTTTAAAATTATTAATACTATTTTTACATTTTTATTCTTAAATTACAATTTATTTTTAAAGTTATATTCAAACAAAATTATTGGATCTTTTGCTTATTTTAATAAAACCTTTCTTAATAATATATAATATTGTATAATCTCAAAATCTATAAAATTTTTTTTAATACAAAAAATTAAAATTAATTCTATTTCTTCAAATAATTAATATAAATTTAATACCTAATCAAATTACAATATTTCAGTTCTAAGGTTCCAAAAAGTACCAAACTGATACCAAAATAATATCGAAATAGTACTGATCTATAGTAAATTTAATATATAGGTTGTGATATATTTATATAAATTTATAGTAAATTTAAGTATCAAACTAATATTAAACTAATATAAAGTAATACTATTAGAAGCCTATGCAATCCTATAAAAACTAAATTAATATAATCTATTTTTTTTTTTTTTAAGGAACTAAGACAATTATCGCTCTTTTCATATTTATTGTAATTTTAACTTCAGGGAAGATTTACAATTTTAGCAGAATGATATACATCTCTCTAAGCTATAAATAGAGTTAAACGCAAGACACATATTGGTCTCCCATCTTTGCTCCGGGCACCTCCCAAGAAATACAGTAAAATGAATTTCAAAACCTATATCAAAACCCTTGGAATGGTGTCTAGTTTCCTAGAGTTAATTTGATTACCTAAACACATGAAGGCGCTGCAGCCATATTTTCACAGGTTAGTCTCCAAGTCATGAGTAGGATTAGCACCCTTGCTTTTCAAATAAGGCTTGATGTACGGCAAGAGAAGTAAGTGGTGGTGTTGTTGCTGGATTTGGTTCATAATTGGTTACTTTAATGCATGAAGGCACTGCAGCCACTTTATGCAGGTTGGCCTCCAAGTCACAAAAAGAATTTGGCATATCCACTGTTCAAGTGTGACGAAAGTGTCCAATGGATAGAGTTGGATTGAATTTTCTTATAGGCATTGTTACCTAACCTTGCACAAGAGACCTACATTGTCAAGAAATGAGTGCTTGACATCATCAGCTCTGTTTGCAGGGTAACTAGAATCCCTGGTCTTTACATATTGTCCTACTAGATTCCCATAAGATGCAGCATCTAGAGATTTAGTCAATAATAGTATGTATGGGTTTCTTAGATATACAGTGCCGGCTGAAAATAATGGCAGATGGTTTTTTTTAGATCAAATGATTTTTTTATTTATTAAAAAAATTTTTTTTTAATTAAATATACTTTAAGGATAATACATTTAAAAAAAAATTTTTTTTAATATTTAGTGTGACCTCCATCTGCATTTATACAAGCTTGAATTCGATTAGTCATGCTTCGAATATTTGAAAGAATTATTTCTTCCAGAATATTCTTCCACTTCTCTTGTACTAATGCAATAAAAACTTCTTTTGATATATTTTTTTCTTTGCAATTATTTTTTTACTTTTTTTTCTATATTATGCTTTAGATAGGCCCAGATATTCTCAATAGGATTGAGATCTGAGCTGTATGATGGCCACGGCAGGACACGACCCGAAAGTTTGGTTTTATGATCACTGCGCATATCTTTAGAGATATGTTTTGGGTCGTTATTATGCTGGAAGACCCACTGATTTCTATACTTGGTTGTTGCATTGTCATAAAGGCAATCATTTAGTATCTTACGATAAAAGTGATGATCCAAGTTTTTTGTAAATGTGTAAAGACTGATTTTTCCGTGTTCACTAATTGCTGCCCAAACATGCAATTTAAAAGAATGTTTAACCATTGGTGCCATCAACTGTCCGTTATGAGATCGTGCAAGGCCAGTGTTTCGAAATATTTGTAGTATGGTTTCATCAGAAAACACAACTCTGCGCCAGTTATAATGAAGATAATCGTGTGCCCACTGTAAACGGTTTTCTTTTGCATATTTTGTAAGAAGGGGAACACGTTTTGGAAGAACAACAGAATATCCAAGTTTTGTAAGCTCAGTACAAATAGTATGTTCGCCTATCTTAAAGCCAGGGTAAGTTTCTTCAAGTCTTGCTGTGATTTTATTAGCCATTGCAAAAGGATTATTTTTAATAATTTGCCCGATTTGATGACATTTATTGGGACTGGTTTTTCTTGGACGACCTGGATGATGAATTTCAGGGATACGACCGATCTTACGTAAGAGAGCTACATAATGCTCACAAGAGTGCAAGGGAATACAGGTTCGTTTAGAGATTTCAGCTGAACTGCGGATACCACACTCCCACAAAACCTTAACTTTTTATCAATTATCATTAATTATTATAGGAGATACTTAATTAGGAAAAAAAAAAATAGAAAACAATTATATAAAACTTATATAAACATATTCTTGATTAGTTATATTGTTACGTATACCTTAAATTTCGTATCTACTTAATTTGAAAAAAAAAAATTTTTTTAATAAATTATTGCCGCCATTACTTTTAGCTGGCACTATATCTAGTCTAGCCATCAACAAGTAAACAACATCAGATTTGATAATGATAATTATGTCGATCTTTTGGAGGGGGTAAGCCATCTATCCTTTTTCTGAAAAAAAACAGGAAAGAGAAAAACTTGTCGAAGCCTACTTCTTGAAGAAGGTTGTCATTTTTTATTTTCCTTTGAGAAAATGGAATTGACTAATCAGATGAGTAATGGAATGAGGCACAGTATTCTTGAAAAAAAGAAGAGACCTAGAGAGGAAAAACTTTAGGAAGAAGGAAAAATCTAACTTTGACAGGAGGAAAGGAAAAAAGGAAGGGGAAGGGGAGAAGTATAAAGAAAAGAGATAGAAGAGAAGGGAGAGAAAAAAAAGAAAGGAATAAAGGGTTTGTAACCAAGAAAAGGGAAGGGAAAGAGACCAGATGAAGAAAAAAGTAAAACTCAAAAGTTTTCTAAAAAGAAAATTTTCAAGCGTAGAAGGGGAAGTGGAAAAGAGTTTTATTAAATTAATATAATCTATTTATAATAATAATAATAATAATATACAGTATAATAAAATTATCTTAAAAAATTTTTTCAATTAAATTATTTTTAACAATAATATTACAGCTATATGAAAATACTAAACGTTTTATATATTTTATTTAATTTTAAACAATTGTTATATAATTTCATAGATTCAAATAACAATACCAATATAATAATAAATTAAAGCTATCCTTATAAGTTTATAAATTTAGATAGTAAAAACAAATTTAAAATAATTATTTTTTATTTTATCAATTTCAATAATTGTATTTTTTTTTATAAATGATTACAATAATTTACTTATTTATAGATAGGTATTAACCATTCATAAGAATTCTAATGATTTTATATTCAATTCTATTCAATTTTAACTCTTATAGTAAATTTAATAAGTAAATTATAATCCACTTATGTTTTTTATATATAATAAATCTATACAAGTTTATGCAATTTCAATTTTTGAGACTATAGCTATTTATAAGCTACCAATAGTTTGTTTTTATTTACTTGATATCTTAATATTCTACATATAATAGATTAGAATTAATTTCTATAAATAATTGATATAGAATTTTTAATATAATGATAATAAATTAAAAATTAATGAATATTTTACATTTAATATTTATATGTAATATAAAAAAAATAATAATAATATAAAAATATTTTAATATTTATATATGTTTCAAAATTATTAAAATTAATTATTTTTTCAATTTTATTTTATTATTATTATTATATTACAATTATTACAAATTATTTTATTATTATAATATTATAAATTATTTTATTTTATAATATAATAAATTATTTCAAATTAGTATATTATTAAATTTTATTATTTAGAAAATATTTAATGATTTATTTTATTTTTTTTTTCTCTAATCAAACTGCTATTAGCATGTTTATTAATTCAATTCTGAACAACAATAATACAATGTACAATATAGTACTATACTAAAGCTAAACAGTCTATTATAGCAGAACACCCGTCAACAAGTTTCGGATTTGTACATGATTCTTTAATCCTTAATATCAAGACTACCATGTTGTCCACATGATCTAGCTATTCACTAACTATTTTATTACAAGAGAGTAAGTTCATTAAGCTATTACTATGTGATACTAACTATCTTAGACTTTCCAAATCCTAATTCTTTAGATGTGATTGTGGGGGGTAGTAGAATTACTCCTTCCTGAAGTTAAATACCTTTGATCTTCACTCCAAAAAATCAACACTAGCCTATACTCAGATTGTCACTTCAGCACAACTTTGTTGTTCTAAGAAAAAAAATTTTTATTTTTCTAAGAAATAAAAGAGAAAATAAAAGGAAAGGAAAAGTTTGTACTGGTAAATAAAAATCCATCTAAACCAATCGCCAGCCCAATAAGAGTCTTTTTTGGTCTTAAAGAGAAAAGAAACCAGCCCAAGAGGGGAGGGAAAGAACTTCAAGCCACTTCTTATCAAGAGGATACCTCGACACCTTGCTCTTACACTATTATCCAATTACATCATCAGTTATAGTGTAGTATGACATGGAACACGTGGGAGTACGTGTCTTGTTTACTTTTCTTTTACGTGTCGATCAACCAGTTTCAAAATTTCAGCCAATTACTAACCAGAGATTCCGGTATAACAAAAAATTCAGGGTCAAACTGAGATAGGCAAAATTCCCCAGAAAAAATTAAAAAAAATTTGTCACGCTTGAAAGTGCTATCACAGACATGTATAACTGATGATGAAGAATTATATACCTGCAGATAGGTTCCTACCAGCTTATCCACCCACCTGAATCAGGGTTTCAACTTATGATGAACCCAAGATTCTTATGGCGCTTGGGAAATACATTCACTTGATAAGCTCAACTAGCTTATCCACCTGCTTTAGATCAAAGGTTGTAAACTTATGGTGGATCCAAGATTCTTATGGAGCTTGGGAAATACATTTACTAATGGTTCACTTTCTGGAGTTCCAAACCTAAGGAGAATATAGTGGAAGGTGTTTTTTCAATAGGTTTTTTCTTCCCAATAAGGTGTTTTTGCCATAAACTAAATGGGTACAGTTTTGTTTATTTTGTTATTGAAATATCCAAAGTTTTTAGAAGAAGGAAAAATAGACAAGTAGGAGAGGCATTGGCCTTTAGAAGATAATGTTTTTAAAGAGAGTGTATAGACTTTATTATCAAAAATAAAGAAATATTTTTGAGAATATCTGTTTTTTGGGTTGACAAAGGAATCAACAGAAAAATATTTAATGATTTAAATTTTCTAAATTAATAATATAAATATAATTTATAATAATATTATTATTTAATTTTTGAATAAAATAATATT
>CAJVPV010002101.1:0-13859 GCA_910591835.1 Acaulospora morrowiae
GGAAATTTATACATACAATCTATATTTGTAATGGTTCATTTTGATTTAATAAATAAATGACACCAACCTGATTGAGGGAAAAAAAAAACAAAAAACAAATTAACTATAAAAATTTCAAATTAAATAATTAAGAAAATAGTAATAATTAATATTTATAACAATATAATTAATAGTATTATTGTTTTAAAAAAAATATTATTAAAACTATTACTAACATTCTTTTTTGCTTGTTGTTTTTTTAGATAACTCAAGTCACAATCCTCTTTAATAACTTCTAGAATAATTTTTTCATGATGACATTACTTCAAAAAGTTAAATTAATTAATGTTTATTATTTAAGTATGTCTATTATTACTACCTATAGTAATTTTTAATTAATACTTCAGTATTGCACAACCATTTTATATTTCCTTTTCAATAAAGAATAATGTTAATTAATCTTTTGAGTTGAAATAATATTATAAGTATTAGTAGTAGGTTGCTATATTATAAATAATAGTTACTTGTTATATATTTAAAATATAATAAAATATATACAATATGTATAAAATATAATATAAATATAAAAATATAATTCTTATAAAACATATTATTATTATTTTTTTTACTTAATCTTATAAAATTTAGAATTATTGTATACTAATTTTATATATATTTAAAAACTTTAATATATTATATTGGTTCTTTCAAACAAAGTATTTTCTTTTTTCTTAAGATAGAAATAATATATAACAAATTAGTAATAATTATAAAATATTGTTCACCTATCTTAAAAAAATTATAAATAAATAAATCTTAAAGAACATATATAAAAATTTTATTTAATATTGAAAATATTTATAACAAGAAAAAATATATAATTTGAGAATCTAAAGTCCAATAAAAAATATATTCATAATAAAAATTTATAATAAATTATTAAATGTTTGAGCATATTAACTATTTATATAATCAATTGTATTTAAGCAATCCAGAATTAACTAAAGAGATTTTTTAATAAAAACAATTAAATGAATCTTATACTGTTTGTTTTCTCTTTATCAAAAATTATACCTTTACTTTATTTATTTTTGAAATTAATTTTATATTATCTTTTTTGTTATTCAATATTTATTGAGAACTTATTATTACTTTATTCAATAATTATATTTATTAGATACTCTAAACCTATTTATTAAATAAAATTATTAAAAAAACTTTTATAATATTTTTTATTTATTATAATTTTATTTTTGATTATATAAATATCAATATTATTAAACTTTTACTACTTTTAATATTTATTTACTATTTAACTAATTAAAAGTAATTTATTTGAAAATACAAGTTTTAATTTATTTTTTAATTTATTATTATTATTTTAAAGTTAAATAACATTAGATGTAAACTTTATTAATATATACAATTTTTTATTATATTAAATATCTTACAACTAAATATTAACCTATTAAATTTATTAATCTAATATTCATAAATCCATCATTTAATAACTTTTCCTTGTAATATCAGAATGCTATGAAAGGTAGAAATTCTATTGCTAGATTTAAACTAACTAATCTATAGAGTTTATTATATATTATATATATATACTGTACTATTAATTTTCTATATAAATTACTTATTATATTATATTTTTTTGCTTATACATCATATGCAATAGCAGATACTTTTGATGCAAGTATATATTTCTTAATAAATGCTTCAGTTTTAACTACTGATTAGCACTAACTATCAAATTTAAAGATCCAATGGTCAAGTGAAATACAACTTCTTAAAGGTTTAACTTGTTTATCTGTATTACACTAATGTAGAATCAATATTTCTTAAATTTCTAATAGACACTTTAAATTTGGACCAATTGATATAAGCTGTCAAATCTAGAAATATCAGGATGCAATTTCTATATATTTTGTCTTATTATATGGTTGCTATATCTTTATATAAATAATATTGGTTTAGTATTCTACTTCAAGACTTCTTATTTTGGCAATTAACAGAAGGAGAAAATTATAATCAGGATTAATTAGAATAGAATACAGTTCAATCTATACTTCCAAATGTAATATTATTAAATATTTTTTTAACAATAACAAAAATAGTTTAGTTTATATTTTTATTTACAAAAACAAAACCAGTTTTATAAATATTTTAATTAAAAAGTTTTATTAATATAACAAAATTTTTATAAATATTCTAAGTAATATTTCTAGTAACAAATTAATATGTACAAATCTATTATTATTATTATAAATAATAAATAATTAACTTATAAATCAATAGTATAATAGTTAATACATTATAGATCAAATCACAAAATATTGGTTTAACTTTAGATAAAGGCAATTAAGTTAGTTTAAAAATAGTATCTGATATCATAATCTATTAAGCATTGTTTTTTATAAGAAATTATTTTATATATTGATTCAATAAATATTGAAATTGTAATTTTCAAAAAAAATACAATATTATAATAATTATCTAAAGAATAATATAATAATTTATAGTGATTAAACAAAATAATATAAAAGTATCTGTCTAATTTTCTTAATCAAAACTTTTTTCATATTTGAATATACAAATTGGATTATATTTTATTTTAATCAATTTTGATTATTATTTCTTTCAATATAATAATATAAACTTTAACTTGGATTATACATATGGTTGTATTGTTAATATTTACCATATATGGTAACATTATTTTTAATTAAATATAATTTTTAATTAATTTACTATATTTTTAATAATAATATAGTTTTTGAAAAAATGTCTAAATTCAATTTTATCACATGTATAGCTTGGATTATTTTAATATGATATAGAGCTTAAATAGTTTATCAATTATAGATAATAAAAAATACAATAGTATATATATTATATATTTGAAAATATAAGATTTAGATAATAAGATAATAAAGATACTTGAATTAATTTTTTAATTAAAACTTTTTTTCTTTAAATTGAATCAATAATAGATTTGTGTAGTATAAACTAATAACAAGACTTCTATTCTTTGTTAATTTGTCTCTTATATCATAACTGATTGTTATCAAACAATAAAACTAAAGTATTGAAAAAAAAGTAATTACTAAGAATAATTTATATAGAGTAATATATATAGTTATTGGCTTATATAAGTTTTAAGAATGTTTTTTGGTAACAATTTCTATTATATAATATGATTTAATAATATATTAATAAAAAATATATTCTATTATATATTTATATTTTAAATAATAATAATAATAATAATGAGTAACAAATATTTTATTACAATAAAACAAATCTAATATAAGCTTGTAATTATTTGTTACAGATTAAAAAACTTAATAAATTTATAGTTTTTACTGATGATTTTTTAAATTCAAATAAAAAAAAATAGGGTTTAAAAATCATGTTATTCAATTATTAAAACTTATTTATAATTAAATTTAAAAATTTAACTATTGTAAAATAAAAGGTTTTATGTTAAATATAAATTAAATATGTCAATTTATTAATAATATATTTATAGTATTTTTATTTGCTAAATAACTTACTTAAAATTCAAAAAAAGGTTTTGGTTACTGGTTTTAAGATAATTAAAAATTTTGTCAAATGTTTTTATTTATTTAATTAAATAAGTTAGTATAATATTATATGATTATCTTTAAGTTATAAATATGAAAAATTAAGAAACATGTTATAATAATTAGCTATTTATTAACTATTTATTAATTATTTTTATAGTTGAAATTGTTTATTATATTATTAATTTTATATAAATAGAATAAATTGTAATTTATATATATAGAAAGATAAAAAAGAGAAATAATAAACAATAAAAATAAATATTTGATAATTAAATTATTAAAAAAATAAAAAAAGATTGAATTTTTATTTTATTCAATAAATATTGTAACCTTTACAAAACAAATTATTATTATTATTTTGTTTAACCTTATAAATTTCAAAACTATACTAAATTATATGTTTTTAGAAACTTTAATATACTATATTGGTTTTTAACAAAGTAACTATACTATATTTTTATAATAATTTATATATAAACTTAATCTTTTTTAATTGTCAGTAATATGTTATTGATTTGAATTTATTCTTTTTATTATTTTATTATAATATGATTATATACAGAATAATTTTATTTGATTTTATATATTCAATTGAATTATAATCTTTGTATAGATGAGTAACTAACTATATTTAAAAACATTGGTTAGATCAACAGATACAAATTATTTCTGCAATATTTTAATCAAAAATTTTATTTTAATTCTCTAAAGAATTGAACCTATATTTTGTAATCTGATTTATAAAGCATTGATTACTATACTATAGATTCATAAGTTTCAAAACTTTTATTGTTATATAAAAATTTTTTTAATTATACAAAAATTCCTTTATTAAAGGTTATATATAGTTGAATTTTAAAATTATTTAATTTTAATATAATTCAATTCTAATTACAGATAAATTTATATACTGTATAATAACTTTAATTCTTTATTCTACCTAAAAACTTATATTAAAAATTCTAAATACAGTAGATACAGTGTTTATAGTTGATATTATGTGATGTATATTGATTTTAATATTTATTTTCTTTTACTGCATAGATGAATTATATAGATAAGTTAACATTAAACTTATTATGTCCCATAAGAAATATTGTCACATTCTTCACACACGAAATTCTATATATTTTTACAATCAATAAAGTGATAATGTTTACTTTAAAAAAAATTTTTTTTTTTCATATTTATTGTAATAATTGTTCAATTTTAGATACGTATTTTACTTTTTTGTTTATTTTGATTTGATTTGAAATCTGAAAAATTTTAATTACAACTTTTATCCATCATAAATAAAGTACGTAAGGTATTATGTGATTGCAACGTAATATGAGACTTTTTAAATGGATGAGAGATCTATGTTTTAAAAATAAATTATAAAATTACAGACCAATAAAAAAAAAACCTTTTCAAAATTAACACAAAATCATTGAAATTTTATTTTAGTGTATTTCCAGGATAAACAAATAATTAATTAGTAGTAAAATTGTACGTACATGTACAGTAGTATGTCGGTAAGTTTTTTTTTTTTTCGACTTAATTAACCTGAAGAAAAAACTAACAATCTTTCAATAAGAAATTAATTAATAATCTCTTATTTACAGAATGTGCACCAAATATTTACTTTTTAACGGGAACAGAAAAAACATTCTTTTTTTGGATTATACATCTAATGCACTGTATATATGTCTTTTCGCACGAACAATATTTAACTACAAACAATATTTGTAAGAAACCACATTCTATTTGTAACGTGCGGGACCCGGCAATACTTATTTATTGGTGATTGTCCGATGGTCATAACAACTTATTAACAGGCTATTGAGATAATGACAATTTATTACTGATGGTAACAATCATAATTGATAAGGAAATTGGTTTATCGATTATTGTCCATATTTAATAATAAACAATTCACATGCAAAGACCACATTTTACCGACCTTTGCTTTTAGATAACCAATGACCATTCGTAAAAGATCCCATTTCACCGTTACTAGACGAATGTGATGGTTGATGGTTCACTTTGCAATCCAACTCACGCGTGCGCACACGCATACTTACACATTAATACCAAATCGTGATTTTTACCAAATAACGCAACTACCACAAAATAGCTTATGTACTGTTTTTCACATATTTGGCATGTTCAGGTTTTGAGAACATGCAAAGCGGGTTTTGATCTCGACTTAAATCAAATTACATTGATGCACGCTTTCAGGATGTTTATGACACATTGAAGTCCTTGCGAGAACATACAGCATTTACATACAACCCAAATCTACTAAAAAAAGAAGACAGGCCTACGTTCGTGTAATGGACTCCGAGATGGTTAAAACCCCATTCGTAGCCAAATACATGAATTATATATACCTGAGACGTATATGGAAATTTTCAATGATCAAGCCGTTGTTGATTCATTGTTCCAATAACGTCTCGAGGAACAGAGATTATTGGGTGGCGGGAGATGGTTGACACTGGTAGGTATGAATGGTCCTGGGATTTATTTCTTGTTCCTTGTAATGGAGGTGACATCACCTTTCAAGCGTTCATTACCAGTCAATCAATCAATCACATAAGATATTGAAATCCGACTACTTCTCACACTTCACATGACATAAACATCAAAGCATGCACGTAGTAAAGCAAAAATAAATAAATAATAAACAAGCGGAGATTCTCGGAGTTAGTTCGGCATAAACTTTTTAGAGAAGGAGTTCAATTTAATTAGAAACCATTTCTTCTCTCGGAGGTTGGGTTGATGGGAGCGAGAAGGTTGATTAAGTCCAGGTGATCATGCACAAGAGCCAAAAAAAGTCAACATCAGTGAAACTCTTTTCTCTCGAAAAACTTTTGAACACAAAATTCGCTTCGTCCATTATTATAGAAACTTTAATCCGTTTTGGAGTGTATTGTATTCCAGGAGAAACGTAGGGTGTATGACACATCTCGATTACGTATGTAACATACATACCGATTAGATGTTAACAGATTCGAGCGACAAATAAAATTTCTGTTATGTTATTAAGAAATTAATAATCGTTACAAAAATCTTATTACAGAAACGGACAGATTAGGTTTTTCTCATAGTCTCATTGCGTATATGAGAATTAAATTTATCGACCAAAAAGAAAGCTGAATGGACAAAAGGATAGATCGAAGACGGTTACAGCATGTATGAAGCACTGAAGCACGACTAACAACGAACGGGACCACGGTTTGCCCCAATAATTGTTGATAGTAAGATTTGTAGAATGGTTAGCGAATACCGATGAAACAATAACATCTAAGAACCTCGAAGTGCTTGCCAAAATGAGTAAGCATAATCCGAAAAATGTGTATTTCAGTAATATTAACAAATATTTTTGACATACACGACTGTCGATCCGAAAAAATTCCAAGTTCTATACGATTCTAAACCTGATTCAGCAATTCATTCTTTAGTTTTGACAAGGAAACTTGTTCTTAACCTGTTCAGCTTACAACAAACACGTCACTTTTTCTTTCAACGAGAGATAACAACTGGATTATCGATCTTCAAATTAGGTGTACTTGATTCGTTCGGTGATTATTCAGAGAACCAAAGTTTGTAATTATCCTTGTTCAACAAGGGAGGACAAGAATCATGATGATCCGGGACGCTTCTCATAATACAAAGCGCCGATCGACAAAGAACGAGATACACGTATTACTTACTGCACATGACAAAGGTATATCGGACGCGCCTTTGTCTATCCTCTCCAACTATGTCAGGAGCGGTGCCATTAGTAACATTACTTATGAAATTTTAGACAGCGCTTTGGTGATATGAATCTAGTGTGGCGTACATCTTCGGTCAAGAATGCCAAGACATTTTAACCCGGAAATAGTCGTGCGAATAAAAATCTTGTGGATCACGTCAAACAGTTTAATCTTATGCGTGACCCAGTTATAGTAGTAAATTTACACGAGGCGGTTATATCCGTTAGATTAAAAAAAAATCCCAGACGTGCATTTATGAACGAAAATGGTGATGACCGTGGAAATCTTTATTGCTCTGAGAACAGAATGCTCGCGCGAAATTAAATATCTAAGATTGTTATTGAAATACAGTATAATGTACTGTACGCGCATATACTGTATTATTTTAATAAACTGAAACGGTTTTTCCGACAAAATGTAAAGATACTTGCTAACTGGCGTCTGTGCATCCTCGCGGCGATCAATCCTTTGATTTGTAAACTCCATGGACCCTGGTCATTGTTTTTTTTTTGATTGCGGTATCTACTGTAGAATTTGTTTTTTTTTTAAACGACGATCATTAATTGCTATAATTGGTCACCTACAAATTATCGATGATTTCTATAATTAGTTATTTGTAATTAGCAAGTCATCAAATCCTAAATAAAGTCATGAATTGACAAGCCACCACGGAACAACATACCCCTGTCGACAAGATTATTGATATCACAGGGATCAACTGATTTGGGCCCAGGAAATCGACCCCTGTCGTACGTCAAAAGGATCAAGTTAGGTACGCAGCATAAATCTAAGTAACAATTTGTGTGGCGTTCTCGAAAAGTTTAGCTAATATTCATATAACCTATTCGGATCTAGACCGTCCATTGGAGAAATGCTGCCGTCTTGATTATACTCTCGACAATATGTAAATAATAATGCAACGATGAAAAGAGCAGATCCTCAAATAAATCCCACCTCCAAGAATTGTATCATGTACTGTACATATGCACCATTATCCGACGAGTTTTCGTGGACAATTTTAAAGAAGCGATGAATGAATACAAATTCATTCGACATGCATGATCAATTATAATTCAAAAATCCATTGCATTGTATTGATAATCACCAAATCTCCCAGATCAACTACTTTCCGGTCCCCACATACCAAAAAAGAAGAGACCCAAAGAGAAATGCTTACACAATTAGTGTTTTTATTTTTATTTTATTTTTTTCACACACCTGCACAAATGAGCACAGAAAATTCCCCCCTTGTGCGCGCACGTAGCTGTCGCCTTACCGTTTCGCGAGAGTTAAAATTAATAATAGAGAGATTAAAATTGGAACTGAACCGGATGCCAACAACTAATGTAATGGGATTACGTAAATCAAACATCTATACATGAGTAGAAATAGCTTTGCATTCTCTCCTCCCATTACACTTGCACACGATAAGAACAATATTATGTGCAAACTAAAACAATGCGTTAGCCAGATTTGGCATTTACTCGGGAGAGAGGCAAGAGACCATGATTTCAATCATGTGGAAATTCATGGTTTTTGATGCTGGACTTGACGTCTGGAAGTAAACATTCAATGCAGTCGTAGGAGCGACACACATCGGAAAATGTACACAAAAGTGACAACGTTGACTTCTATAATGAATCCAGAGTTGGAAATCGGTTCATCTGATAAAGGAATTTTGACAAAACAATCACAAATCAGTATGTCGAAAATACAGGATGCATATTCCCAGTAGGATTGGCACACGAGGTGTAAAGTTTAAATTACACGTTTGAGGTGTATGCGCCACAATCCATTCAATTACTTCTTATGCTGCAATAACACAATTAAATTGTTATTTTTGAAAAAAATTTCCATAATGGAAAATCGGTTGCATAACACGTGTGATAATGGTAAACCCGGAAAAAGATAAAATAAATGAAGGAAAACGCGAAATCTTGAAAAAACACGGGCGCGTACGAATCAGAAACCTTTGAATTGTGTACAAATAATACTTGATGTTTTCATGCCGTGTAAAGGAAAATTTTTTATTGAACCTGCGAAGCTTGTGTCGAAACCGCCAAAGATTACATAAGAGTTGGTGGTATAGGAGACGGTGATATCCTGGAGTCTTTCAATTGTGATTAGCTGTTGATGACGAATAATGTTTGTGGATCTACACACAATCACGCGGAATTTCTCGATGCGCGGAGTATTTTTTAATGGTAGGTCCGTCTTTTCCTTGTTTCCCTGTTTCAAACATGTCCTCCTAAAATTCATCTATCCATTTTTAAAAGGACATTTGATAAGATTGCAGACGTGTATTGGTGTGTTACAGGGGGGAGATGATCCGAGTGTCTGCGCTGGTATACAAAAATAAGGAGACGCGATAACCAGACAAGTTGAGGTGCAATGCGATGACTGAACCAAGTCATACGGTGTGCGCACCTTGCGATAACCTAATCACGAAATCTGGCAAGTGATGAATGTCCTAAACCCAATTGCTTTCTTTGTCCTTGAAAGAAATACCAATAAATTTTCATCGATATTTTTGAAGAAAGAGACGCGATGCTCGTGCATGAAGATAAATGTTAATGTTGTGTAAAATCAAGTGTCTCAATGTTTAATGCAAAGTCCAAATCAAAAAGGTAATTATTGGACTTAACCCCCACTCATGTTGCCGGCGTGTACCTTTCATCTATCCTGTTTAATTCAACAAGAAAACTTCCATTCTTTAATTTTTTCCTTTGCATCAGACCTTACCAAATGCACTTTACTAAACTCATCACGGATAAACTCTGGCACAAGCCTGGCGTATCTTTCCGATTAATTAATGCAAGAGTAAATGGTCTACCTTAATCGACGATTAAATTCATTGATGGATGCAAGCTTTAAATTAAGACATACATTCCGATGAATCCGCTTGTTGTGTAAAGATGGTAAATCGGTGGCGGTCAGGCGACGAGCGAATCCAAACCTTACTAAAAATAAAAAAAAAAAACCCAGTATGAGATGATGTTATTTTTCAATGCGGCATTTTATTAATTGATAGAATGCTCGATTATGTATTTAATTTATTTTGCTTTACAAGTGTATGCGTGTGATGATTCCGAAAGCGAGTAAAATAATTTCTAAATCAATTGCATCTATGCTAAGGTGGGAGGGAACCATCACCGTGAATAACGATTACGGAATTGTGTTGTGAAATGTGAAATTTACTCGGTGTCGTTCTACGCAGCAATCAATGCATTGACGAAAGAGAGTTTTTTATATCACCGCATGCAACCCTTCACATTAAATATGTATAATTTGGGTGTATAAAAAACACGATGTTAGATGACAAGGGAGCACCTCGCTTCATCGTTCTTACGTTGTGGCGTTACCCCGTTTACTTTTTATTTTTTTTAAAACGCATTTGCGGTAGATCAATGCCATCAAGCATTAATTTGGAAAATAATATTGCAGGGATGCATCAATTTTGGTAATTGCCGTAGCCCATTATCTCCTGTGCATCAGATGTAATTCGAACTTCGGAAACACAAGTGCATTCCATTTCAACCCTCGAATAAAGGTCTTCATAGAAAGTAATAGGTGAGGGTTAGCCGTATAAGTCGTCTCATTGAAGCCCGTATGAATCGTCATCGGTTCAATTTATCTAAAGGACTTGCCTTTTTTTCCATCTCTTTGTTTCCGTCGCAATGAAAAGTAGCCTTACCGGTCGAGCCAAGAGTGAAAAAAAAAAAAAAAAAAAAAATTCATTTGCCGTATGAATGTAAAATGACAGCCTTCTTACACATACATACATTTTTTTTCCATTGTAGGGATTAGATGGTGCCCACCCCACATTTTTTTTCACCAATGGATTTTAGTCGATTTTCTCTTAGCATCTACCCTTTATTAGCATTTATGTGCCTACGCATTTTTCTAATGCTCCGAAGGAGATCAAAATTCAATTCATGTGCCGAGTATGAGTTGGTTTCGTACTGCCAACTACCGGTTCCAAAAATGGATATCACTATTAATGACAGTTAATGCATCATTCATTTATATAATGCCCCGAAATACTTCCGATTCAGGAATAAAATGGCGCATCTAGCTTATAATGGTACGAGGAAAAGGTCATCTGTACTTTTCTGGATATATTTAAACAGGTCCGTAACAGGGAACAAGGTATCAGAACTTTACACCAATCACTGTGTCTGCAATAGATTACGTTTTGTTTGTACACATGATCTGTGATCGCCCGTAGATGGGTAGTAGTGTCAAAAATGAGTCGTCACCATAAATTTTCCTTGTTTCTCTTTTCTTTCCTTATTGTTAGAGACCCAAATCGATATTCCCTTTGACAATGACACACACATGATAACTGCAGAGGTGACACGAAATTCGATAACGTCAACTCTCTCTTATAGTATCATATGCATATCGGTAGTCCCTAGATACATCATTCCCTTGTTTTCCGTGTATTAACCTAAACCTACGACATTCGATAAACAGTAAATATGGGAAAACAAAAGGATGAACCAATTATTAAATGCACGAGAATCCTAATTACCCGGGAAAAAAGTCACCGAATTCGCGCTTAAAACAAAATTTATTTTTTAGAATATCATACCACTTATTCCCATTGAAAGTCTTTTTTAGATTTAATTTATTTTTCGAATTTGGAACTTCGATTGGAAAATTAATAAGTAATGCATTTCTGAATTTGAAAACGCGGAAACCTAGATTAATGAGATTCTCACAAATCAGGAATTCATTTATCCGTTGAGAAATCTGGTTTTTTTTTTTTTATTTCCTTTGTTTAACTGTTTGGGGTATTAGAAATCCAAATGATAATTATTATTTTAATTTTTCCTTTTCCATCTTTCTTTTTTTAAAAAAAGAATTCTCATCAATAAAGGTGTGTGCGGTTTTTTCGTCATTTGGTATTTTGTCACTTATCACAGACATACAACAGTAAATAATACGCAGTATAATCTGTTCACGCATAAAATATCGTCCACTGTATATGTATGCTGTTGCTGATTCATAATCAGTTATTCTTAAAACCTTGTGTGCTTCTTTCCGAGAAGAAAAAAAAAAGTTGCTGTGATAACGTTTTGATCACATACTTTTTCACGATAACTTATGGTATCACTCAATTAAGAAAACTTGTCACCATTGGAATAGCGATGTCTCATTTTTTAAAACTTGTTTGAAATCTGGATTTTAATTCCGGTTTATTTGATCATCCCAACAATCCTTGAACACGTAATCCATGCTTAATGCCAGATTAAAAGTACGTATTACAATGATCGATCTATTGTTTAAGGACGCATGGGTCAAGTATTTAGTGGATACATGCAAGGGTTCAAGGGGGCTTTCACTAATTGATGTTGGATTGCCAACTTTGTTAAAGAATTTAACCTACTAATTTAAGGTTCATTGAAAAGTGAAACGAAATTTTCGGAATTTTTCAAAGTTTTCGAAATTTTTTTTTTTTTTTTAAAAAAAAAAATTTAACATTAAAAATGTCAATAAAAACATATATACAGTATATATATTTTAATTAAAACATAGAAATAGAAAAATGTACCAAAGAGTGTTTTAGAAAAAGAGGAGAATCGGAATATTAACTCGATCAAGTAGACACGCATCAACAAGTTTGTAGGAAAACTTACTTATCGTTACGCGAGTGCCGGATCAAGGATGCGATGGACTCGTCAATTATTGCAAGCAAATAACAACATAAGAAGCTACACTTAAATATTTGTTAATGGTGAATTTTAACAATATTATATTAACGGGGTCTTTAATAATTAGATATTTGAATAAAAAAAAAATAAAATCAAACAAAACTCGAAGATTCTATTCTCGCCAAAAGAACAACCACTCTTGACCGAATCATGCATTTCGAATAATTCCATGTTCAAAAACATTGTTATAACAAATACAATGAATGAAACCTGATTGCTAGAAATAACGATAAATTGTCATTTATGAAATTTACAGTACTGGCAGCAGAAAATATTATTTTTAAAAAATATATACTGTATGATTTTATTTAAAAATCGGAATTTTTTTTATTTGATTTGTTTATTAATATCAAATATCAAATACTAAAAGGTCATTATACTGTATATTCGAAACTTGATCAAGTTTCTTGATGAAAAACATCATAAATGGATTTTTGAACTTGATGAGATTATCGATTAAAACGAAATCGATTTTTTCTTATTATATTAATTAATTAATTAATTAATTCCAATTTTTAATCCATTATTATTTAAAAGTTCTAATATAATTAATAATTCAAAATAAATAAAAGGTTATATGTTTGAAAAAATAAAATAAAAACAAAAACTTTTAAAAAAAAAAATAAGAAAAGACTAAAGTTTTTAAATAATCATATTATTAAAAATATATATTGTAATAATATACTTTTAAATATTAAATTAAAAAATTTATTTTAAAAATAAAAAAAATTTAATATATATATATATATATATTTTTAAGGTTAAACACCATTAGATGCAAATTTTTATTGGGATTCAATATTACTTATTACATCAAACATCTTTTGTAA
>CAJVPV010002102.1:0-13857 GCA_910591835.1 Acaulospora morrowiae
TACAAGAATAAAGATAAATAAATAAATTAGGAAATATTCTAGAGCAACATTAGCACGAAAAGTACAGTGCTAAACAAGAACAAAGATAGTAATACAAGAATTATTCTAGAATGGGCAACATTTCAAGGGTAAATGCTAGCGGAAATCGGACAAGGGGTAGTGATGATCTTGGGCGAAGATCAAGTGTAACAACAGGAAGAGATGGCTTGGATAGTCAGAACAATGCTTTTGCTTCAGATTATTGGCTTTTTTAAATTGTTTGAACTATTTATATAGTGGTTTTGATGAGTATCCAGTTGTTTTTTGAAGAGCCAAAACTTTATAAATTTTGCTTTTTCAAAGTGTCTTAATAAACTGTCATCTTTTAGCAATTTTGATTATGTATAATACTTGTGATAGCTAAGTTGCTAATTATTTTATGTGTTCAATATATAAAAACAGTCTATGTAGTATTTGATAATGGTGCAACAGAAAAAATAAAACAATTGGTGAAAATTTCTAAAAAAAAAATTGTTAGTTTTTTCTGCTGATACTGTAATTAAGTTTATTATAGTTATAATTATTATTGTTATTATTGTACTTTTTTATTCTTATTTATATTACTATCACTTTTTTAAATAATATGTTAATAAACTTTAATATTATAACTTATAAACTATTATGTTATAAAATAAATTATTTAAGTTTTTTATTATATTATTAGACTATGTGCTAAAATATTTTGTTGCTTTTATTAAACACATTATGATAATATTGTGTCACTTGATCTTATTTAAATATTTTTTCTATTAATACTGTAATGATGTATTAGTGAGTTAATCGCTAACTCTAATAGAGATTTGTGTAACTGTTACTAGGTAAATAAATGAAAGGTAGATTTTAGACATATTTGTACTTAACTAAGTCTTTATTAATTATCTCACTCATATTCTTGTCTTCTCTATACTTTATATTCTTTTATATTTTTTTTTCTTTATATTTGGCTATAGTGGCTTGAATATAGAATAATAAGCTATAGTATAATGACAAGGCTTTAAAACTATCTTATATAATTTCTTTCATTAATTTCTTTCATCACTTGTTGTTATCTAATTATTACAGCTGACTTATTATTGTTATAATAATTTTTTTCTGTTACAATACTATATATTTAATACTTTTAAAAAAAATCAAAAAGAATTTTAGATATTTGGCTTTCTAAGTACAACATATTTATTCTTAACCAAAATAAAATTTTTAAAGACACAGAATCAAACTTACAAGTACTTAAATTAAAATATATACAGATTACATAATCTCTTATATCTATAATAAAGTTCTTCTTTAATTAATAAAATATAAACTACAAGTAATGTTTTTATTTTAAACATGCTTAACAAACTTCAAATGAAAATTAATTTAATATTAAATACAAATTCAATATCAAAAATTTATACAATTATGGTTCTATAATTTATATTAAACCTGTATTAAACTTGCAATTGGAAATTCTAATTTTCTATCTTCAATATACACCATTAAATATTTTCATTAAACTATTCAAAAAACCAAAAATCTATACTATACAAATCCAAAATTGTTAACAATCTGTATTTTTCAAAACCATCAAATCTTTAAATACAATATAATAATTTATTTAATTTATCTCATTAAGCATTACAATATTAATTTTTTTTAGAACCAAATTGCTATTATAAAATCCCAAAGTATTTACTTCTATCCATTAACTTTTATTATATCATATTAACTGATTAATCATTGCAAATAAACTTTTCAAAAAAACATTTTTTATATTAAACAACTGCTTAAATATCATAATATTAATATAACAAACTGACAACAAATTCCAGCCAGACTCAGTTTCAATTTCAGGCAAAATATCTTTCCGATACAATTTTTATAACAATAACAATTCTAACAAACTGATACAATTTTAGTTAAACTAAACAAAAAAAAATCACTAGTATTTTTATTAATAATAAAATAATAATTAAAAAAAAATAAAAACAAATACAATAACCTTCTTATTAACTATTGGTTCCACAATAATTCTAATTTTAACAGATCAATAATACTATTCAAATATAAATAATGTTTTCTCAATATATTGCAAACACCTATAAATATCAACTTTTAATTCCTTTAAATTTATTGAACCTTTTATCAAAACTCAACCCAATATTATGTTTAAAACAAAAATAACAAAATAATTTTTTCAATTTATTTCTTATCAAATGCAAAAATATATCCAGCAATATTACAATTAACTATTAACTTTTTTTTTGAATATGATAACTCTTCACTTGAAATTCCCCTAATATACAGTAACAATTCAATGTAAAAAAAATTTTTTTTAAATTAGAAATTCAAAGTTTATTTAATATTAGTCTTTATTTATATACATGGTTTTTTTATTTATATTATCATTAAAATAGAATATAATTAAAATAATTAAAAATCAAATAATTAAATAAACGAATTTTGCTAATAATGTTAATAATACTAACTACAGTATATCAATAAACAATTGGCATAGAACACATTTATTTTTATTAAAAAGGTTAAAATAAATTTGATAAGAAAAAGTCGTAATTTTGTATGTTTTTTATATTTAATTTATAACAGCTGAATCGCCATGGAGATTCACAATTGCAAATTTACAATAACAAGTTTTTCTTTTTTTGTACTTGGTTGAATCCATGGGTTTACACATTTTATTAAAATTTTTACTAGAGCTAGACTAATCATAATAAAAGTTTAATAAACCAATAACCAATATTGCTTTACAAATATCCTATTTTATTAACCAATAAGATTCATGAGAATTATGAAATAATTTATAAAATCAACTAATTACAGAAAAACTTTGCTATACTGGTTTGCTGGGTTCATAAATTTTCCCTTTGAATTCTTCCTCAAATTCTTTTTTCTTTAATTTTAGTATTCTTCCTACTCGATCATTATGTTTCCCTATAAGTTTTGTTTTTTTACCATCATGTTGCCACCGTATATTTCATAAATAAATAAATTCTTCGAAACTGTGATTTTCTATCAATGTCTCCCCAATCATAGCAACGACAAATGCCGGCAATAAAACCACTATCAAAGATTTGTAATCTTGTGATGTCATATTATTGTAGTAAAAATTATATAATTTAAGATCCTGGAAATGTAGATCAAATTTGAAGCAAATATTAATCCAGTAATAATGGTTGTCCGAAGGTAATGCCATATTATCATCAGAATAAAAAGAATATAAAGCACGAGAATAGAAATATAAAGTCCTTCATACATATTTAAATATGTGTTGAATTTTTAAAAAACCTTTTTTTTTGTATGTTAATGCTAATACAGTAGTCACAAAATCGAATAATAGATCGGAACCAGTCATCATTCATTCCGCTCACTGCAAATAAATATACAAATATTTCTGACTCGTTTGTATCAATGGTACGAGAATAAAATAAAAAAACAGAAGTCCGAAACTACATGAACACTAAGAACTGTTATAAAAAATCCATTGCTATTATATTTGTCCATTTTAATAAATCTTATCTGGACTAAAATGATCTCGACGACAAATGCTGATACACTATAAAGTATTATGACCCATAATGGCGTATTTTGTTTCTCTGCTTTTTGCCATGACAAAATTGGCAGAATATTATGAGTTATATTATCGATATTTATATCGAATAATAAGACAATTATTAGAGAAACAATCACACTGAACTGATCGAATAAGTCAGGCAATGGATCATCATTGTCCGCATAAACCGAAAATAAAAAGGAATTGAATATCGCAATGGAAAGATAAAATTTGGGATGCATTATCGGAAATTTGAAATTTTAATACAAACAGTTATTCTGTTAAAATATAATTATATTGTTAATTATTAACAATGTCACTTGTCCTACGTTTTAATCGGAAATCCCATCGAAGTTATTGTACCAAGATGCAACTTGGCAAATTTATAGGAACAAAATAGTGAAAATTTCTAAATTACCCATTTCAATAAAATACATCGACCTTGGTTATTTAGACTTTTCGGTACCGTTAATTTGAGCCTTCGGTTACGTAAATCGGCGAAATCGGATTTACATAGTGCTAAAAAAATATGATCATGTGAGCGAAACCCACAACTTATAACAATACTGTATAATGTTTAGTGCTGTTTATAAAAATTAGATTAATACAGCATATACATAATATCGTGTGTAAATAAAATCGGCGGAATCGGCCACTCGCCGAATCAGACGATTTTGTACAGAATCGTACATATTTAGCTCACCATAACCTGACACACAAACCGATTGTAGATCAACAGATTCAGATTACGTACTGTATAGAAATTTAGTATACTATATACTGTACAGTATACTTTAAATATTTTTGCACCAAAGGTTTGTCATATAATGTGCTTTGAATCTCTCTTCTACTAGTAAAATATACTTTGATTCTTTTCGTTTTAGTAGTAATTACAAACCGTAGCAAACGTGTTTGTGGCCCTCATTATTAAATAATAGAGACTATTTTTAGCTGGGGTTTAAATGTGAGCATAGTAAATCGAATTAAAAATTAAAAGTTAACATATTTTTCGATTTATTAAAGGTAACGGGCTTTTTTTTTTATAAGCAAGCAAGATACAGTATGCTGTATCCTTGTTGACGCGTCTGCCCAGCTACAGCTATGACTAAATAATTACATCATTCTTTATCATTTACTCAATATCACGCGACACATAACAATTATTGCGTTCACCTCCCTATTATTCCCTCATTACTATCTATTATGTATACGATACATCTTTATTTAGGACGTTTTGCAGCTTTATATTTATTTCCATCAATCGTTCGAGGCAAATACAGTATATGTAATTAATTTTTTCTCTCTATTAAAAGTGTACTTATCAAAGTAGTGAAGATTTGTACAATTTGAAAAGAAAAAAGAATCTATTATAAAAAATAGAGAAGTTACTCGAGAACATTCATATATTTAATAACTATATCTATGATTATGCCAGAAGACCTATGTTTCTTTATTAGCTTTATCTGCTCCAGGTGCCGTAGAAGGAATTAGACTAATAGGAGTATATTCAATGTATCCGTGTTCGGAAATAGAAATATAGATAGGTAGGTAGATAAAAATGTAATCCTAATCCTCCAGGTTTGCATTCGCAACAGTGAGTATTTCTTGAATTGTAAAGTGTCACATCGGCGTTGGGGTTAACTTTCATATATAGGAAGATACGATTGTTAGAAATTTTTATAAAGTTGTGAAAAAATCAATTTTTTTCTTTCCCATTGTTTTGTTGTGAATAAATTGCGGTTTTTTCATCAGATATACAAGTGCTCCATCAATTAACACATTGCGCTATGCTATCAATGTGACTTCTCTTATTGAATATTCAACCATAATCTTGTTTTTTTCCAAAAAATAAAACCAATACAATAATTATTATCTGAAAATAATATTCTAATTAATTCGAACGACTTAAGATACTGGAGGTTCCTTGGAAATCAATTGTAGTTTTTGATTGGTTTTGTGCAAATTGATATAAATAAATGATCTCTCTTGGGTCAAGTGTGTAGACTATATAGGCCAATATTGTAAGTTAAAAACTCAATAAAGCGTTCCCAATTTACGACTTGTTATAAAAAGTGACAACAAAGTATTTACAACATATCACAAGTTTGTTTTATTTAAAAAAACCACATATTTTTGCCATCATAGCAGCTTAATAACTATGTGGGAAAAAAGTTCATCTGAATATTGACAAGAAATTAGCCCAGTAAAAAAACTTTCAAATTCCCGATATACTGTACCATTAATTATTTTTCCACTCATATGGATAAGAAAAATTGACTATACGTTAATCGAGAAATGAAATTCATGACAGGTGATGAATTTAAATAAAATCAACCTCCACTCGAAGAATAAATACTAGTTACGGTTTAATTTGTGCAACAAATATTGTCATTGTGTAAGGAAAATCAGATTTTGGGATCCTATACTCGCTCAAAATTCATATGTAGAAAATTAAATCTAGTATTCCGAATGAGTCTATTCTGGTCAGACTCGGATTTTACCCGATGTGACTCATTTGTTAGTTATTCGGGTTTGAGTCGGGTAGACTATCAACTCAAACCCAGCTCGAAGATCTGATATGAAATTTTAGTTATCACATGATAATTTTATGTTGATACTGTATTAAACATGTGACAATTTTGATCTGAATACTTGCTAACTTTCTCACAACCAAATTTTTTCGAGAATAATTATTTTTCTGCTAGGAATTGCTAGATTCGATTTTTCTATTAGTTGCATTGACAAACTTACAAGTGTATTTAATAACCAAGCAACGCGATAAGTTTATTATTTAAGGTTTAAAATCCATTTAATAATTGTTAAAATACAATTGGATTTCTTTTTTTATATTGGTGCTAATTTATACACTGCTAACTTTAATCCTGTCCTACAAGCAGATCGATATCATGATCCATCAACCTGAAAGTTTTTAGTACCAGATCACAAAAGGGACACCGTAAAAGACTTACAAGCAAAAAAAGAAAAAGCACAGGAGCTACAGAAGCTGAAGAGCAAAAGAGACGAAGAAAAGAGAAGTGGTACGTTTATGTTACCCTTTTTTTGTTTACTCCCTTGATGTTTTTATTAAATACAGATGTTTCTTTAGTGCAGTAAAAAAATCCTATGGTATTCCAATGTACTGTTGGCTACTGAATATTTTGATCGGTTATCTTACAGACCCCAGACACTAGAGACTCGAGAGACATAAATTGACCTTAATATTTGTTCATCAAAACCTCGGTGACCGAGCTAAGATAAAATTTGAATTGCTGCCGATGACATTCGGCAAATTTTTAAAAATTATTTACTCAAGGATTTTGACAAAAAACGAAATATTGAAACAGTCATTAGTACATTGCACTAGATAGATTTGCGCAGCTAGTGAAAACAATAGACTATTATGTTTGAGGTTATGGTGTGCTTAAACAGGAGGTATATACAGATAATAGTAAAACCACAATTAAAGGAGTTGTGTGATTTGGTTCTCTCAAAATATTTTTTTACCTTACAATTTATTCAAGAATAGAGGAACCATACAGAGTTGGTTTGTGTAATATCAAACATACCATTAAACTTATCAAGTTCTTTTACGAGTTTGTAAGATTACCTGCTGACTACTGTGTCAAAAGCACCCTTCCATAGATAAAGATTTGCCTAGCATACAACTTCGTTCATTTATATTGACATTATGTCTTTGTTATTAGTCAATATTGCATAAAAGTCAATGCATTTGAAATATCAGGAATAATGGATAACTAATTCGAATTTAAATATTCATTTTTTTAACACTAGCTAGGTCTTGCCCAGTATACTTTATTTATCAATTTATTATTTTTTTTTTAACACTAGCTAAGCCTTGTCCAGTATATTTTATTTTTTAATAGATATTTACATATATTGTATTACATAAATTCAACTATGCATCTGATGAAAATTTTCAAGATTAAATCAGAATTCAAGCAAGGATGTCAGTTCCACAGATTGTGAAAAATGGTAGTGCTGCAAACCCTAGTGGCACATCCTGAATATCAATGATAACAAATGATTTAAATGACAGGGGTTAATCTCTATAATAACATCATATACTACATTGCTCTTTGCAATATGAACTTAGTAGGTTAGATGAGTTTTAAACTAATAGTAGGATTCCCTTTTGGAAAATCCCACCTGATGTGTGAGAATATTTCCAAGTGTTTAAATAAATGCATAGTTGGATTATAAGTAGTTGATATAGCTAGTCTTATAATAATATATGTATTAGGCAATATTAATCTGCAGATTAGCTATAGAGACATAATAGGTATCCATGTATCAACTGATTTCTGATTAATTTGTAAAGACACTTGGTGTCTGTTTGAATATATAAATGCATTAATAAAAGATCACATGCCTTGTGCACGTTCCACTTTAAAAAAATTAAATAAAATAAATTCAACAATACAATAATATTAGTTTTTTTTTGTATATTGGATTGTATCAGTTTTATCTCATACTAGCTTTGGACTATTCAATTTATTTTTGTCTTAAAAAAGAGATTAAAACTAATGTACCAAGGCTCCATTAGTGTTAATTTAAAAAAATTATATGAATCATTATTTTTTGCATCTTATTTGTTCTTTATGTATCATAATAATATTTTGTTACCAATTTTTTTTGTCTTTTTGTTCTTTTTCTCAGCTGTTTTTTCTATATTTTTTGTATTTTTTCAATGCTGTTCTTCTTTGAATTTTTGTTTTCTTGTAATGCTATATATTTCTTTTCAATTTATAACTTTTTTACATTTCTTCTTCTATAATTCTTTGAAGTGTTTTTCTATCTGTTTGATTATTTTCTTGTATAACAATACAAATAGTAAAATAAGTAATATAAAGTATATTACATAGGTGGTAGTATAAACAAGTCAATAGAATGAATATTGCAATTGAAATACAATTATTTAAACTTATCTCTTTGAATATATGAAACTTGAAATGTTAATAAGATTATATTTATATAAGGTATATAAATTTTTATAATATTCTATAATAACTAGAACTTAAGTTAAATATAGAATTATTATCAATATTTAGTAAAATGCCAATAGCATCTTTATTATTAATTATATTTAATTTATTTAGATAATAAGAGATATTTCTATAATGGCTTTTTGAATAAAGTTGTATCCAATCAGCCAATTTTTCCAAACTGGCATGGCAGACTCTGTAAATCACAGGTAAATCTTTACTATTTTACTTGATATTGGCACAATCTGGATTGATAATCCAATTGAAAAAGAGTAGGATCATAAGCTAAAAAGAAGACAGCTAGAAAGGTTTTTAAACTGTTTAACAGAATTTTTCTTACCTCATATTTACAAGTAGGAAGACATAATATAAACAAGAATATAATCTTATCCCTGCGATATTAGTTAATATTTTGATAAAATTATGATATTCTACAATTAATTTATTTTGAAAGATTATTAATGTAATGACAGTAAATATTCTACATTTAAATAAAGTCTTATATTTAATACCTGTTCACAATAAAAAAGAGAATATATTTCTATAAATAGTTTTTTTTTTTTAAGTTGGCTAAGGACATTAAATGTGAGACTTTTATTTACTAATTAATAGTATTGTCATTACATCAAACATCTTTACAGACTAAATATTGCTATTCTAGAATATAAATTAATGCTATCTAGTGATTACCATTTCCAGTAATACCAGTTTCCCATAAGCCAACTGTTACCTGACTATGCATCCATTTTAAATACCTCAGGAATGTATCCACACGCCAGGTGGGACTTTCGCAGGGAGAAAAATCTTATCACTAGTTTAAACCCACCTACAACCTGCTGGTTTATTATTGCAGAGAGCAAATTATTTATGGAATATTATTATAGAGACAAACCCCAGTATTCCAGTCACTGTTATCACGGATCCTCAGGATATGCCACTAGTATAGCGTTGCACTACCATTTTCACTACCTGTGGAACTGGTGTCCTTGCTTGGATTCTGATTTAATCTTGTTGATCCTCACCAGACTCACTTGGTCTTAATAATTTTTGCTTGGATTGTCACCTTCTGTAGCTGATAACCTTTACTCTTTCGGTCCATTTAAGTTCAGGAGAACACTACTCATAGGATAGATCTTCAAGCTCCAGATTTGGATAGATCATGCTTAGAGTTAGCCTCTTTTGTGTTATGTGACGGAGACTGCCGTCACCAGTTTGAGTTAGAGTTTTGTGGGCTTTTACCGGAGTTAGACCAGAAGCCTTTCCTCATATAACCTTCCGTGTTTCGATCTGTTTTCAGCCCGCAATCGTTGGGAAGACCAGAGTCCCATCTTCATGCAATTTAACTGGATTTGGAAGTAGATTTTCAGCTGATTGGGTATGACATAAATTGGAAGCCAGTCAACCAATCATGAAGGTGATAAATTTTTTGTAACCAGGTGGAGTTGAATATTAGCCCTTCTCCTGGTAACCTATGAAGCACTACCACTGTGCTATAGACCCATAGGTCTATTTTTATAAATAGTTTAATGTTTTATAAATTAATTGTATTATTTAATGTTTACTATTTGTTTTTATTATTTTTATTTTTTATTACATGCATATGATTTCTAGAAAACTAATAAAATGATATGTATTATATTTAATTATATATTATTATTTTATTTTTATTATTTTTTTTATCACAAACAGGCATTAAATATGAGATTTTATTTAAACAATAAGTTTACTGTCATTATAATAATAATCTTTGTAAAGAAAAGTATAAATTAATTATAGCCTATTGCAACATAAACTAGTTATACAAATTTTCACAAAATATGTAAATTTATATAGATAGTACTGAATGGCTAATGCCTATTCAAAATGATAAAACTATTGCTGAAGTAAATATTTATTTGTTAATAAAGTTGTTTGAATTTTGTAATGTGCTAAGTACTTTAATAAATGCTGAATTATTATTTTTGGTTAAATTATTACTATTGTTGGAAGGGATACTTGAAATTTTTCTCCATATGATTCCTGAGGATAGTGAAGTTTTTAAGGTTGCAGATTATTGTTTCCAATCTTTGTAGAGAATTTTCAGAGTATAATTGGAAATTTCCCCTCTTTTTTTTGTATATAATTGAGGTAGAGCTGATAGTTACATGTGATAAGATGAATTAGATCCTGACTTAATGAATTGAATATGTTTCTCAGATTAACCATTGTTGGGTTTTTATTAATAAGAAAATAGTTATATATACAAGAGAAACATATAGTATGTCCTTAATAAAAGCTTTGCACCTGGAACAAAGGTTATCAGTATATAAACTGGAATATCTTTTGTTTAATTTTGATTTGATGGAAAGCTGATTGGCTATTATTTTTGTTTTGAAAATGAATAGAGCTCTATACTTAAGTTGATCAAGTTTTTTAAGTTTTTTGTTGGCTTTAATAATAGTTTCGAGATCAAAAAGTATTGAAGGCCTAAAGTATAAAGTTTGGCTTAGCTGGGTATCAAATAGATTTGTATAGAAGTTAACAAACTTTATTCAATGGATTTTAATAATAGCATACTTGTTGTTAATTAAAAAGGAAGTTGGATGTATTAAGAAAGAAATTAGTAAAGGTGTTGTTATTATTAGTGTGATATCATATAGTGGAGGCTGTTCATTTTTAAGTTTAAGCCAGTGCATAGTGTTAGCGAGGAAATTGCTTCAGTAAGGCCTGGTGATGCGACGTTCGTGTAATGCACCTAATCAGAGTAACGGAAATACTTTAGAAATAGACTCATGATGTAATGAAAAGTTTAGATAGTTTATTTTATAGTCTGATAGTTTATGAGTCATAAAGTAATAGTCCTATAGCAGATAGTCATAGTGATATAAATAAGAGAGCAAGAATAAAAAAGAGCAACAGAAACTTAATATAAAAAAGTAATAAATGTAATTACCATTCTTGTAGAAGCATGAAACGGTTGTGCGAGTGTTAATTACAGTTACTATAAGTGATGGTGTGATAGATGCGCCTAAAAAAGAAGTTGGCAATTAACATCCCTTCTAAAGTAACGTCACTGCGAGAGGATCGTTCTAGTAGTTACTAAAAAGGATAGTGACTTGAACAATCGATGAAGGGTGACAAAGGAAAAAAGAAGATTAATTATAGGTTCAAAATCGGCTAAGTCAAATCCATGTCTCGAGTAGAGAAAAGGAGAACAACCTACTCCGACGTTACGTGAGTTTGACCTGCCCCAAGTGACAGACTCACTGTTTTACCACTAACAATAGTTAAGTTTTTTGATTTGGTAATATTATTGAAGTTGCTAATAAAGTGGCTGTATAGGATTTTAATTTGTCTGTTTATATAGTCAAGCACTGATAGGTCAGGAATGATGTTTAAATATATTTTAATAATGGATTATTGAGAGGTACTGTCTATTACTTGATAAAGTATTGGCTAGAAAGCAAACCAGAAGTTTGTGTTTGTTGTATATTATATTATAGTATTGGGATTTAGAACAACTTTATTGAAACCTATCAAATTTTGACAATCTGGTCACATGTTCAGCATGATTTTGTAACTGAATCATGGAGATTCAATTGCGATTTAATAGTTTTTACTATGTTGCAACAAAATGTCAGCTATTTAGTGGTGATTAAATCATTGTTTTGATAATGACATTATCATCAACTCTTTTTAAAAAAATAGTGAACAAATTATAACTATATTGTAACAACTTTTAGTTGCAAAATAGTAATGATGTCATTACTATAATTATTAATAAGATGTGATTATAGTGATATGATTTTAAGGTAACTTTAATTAAATTATAATAGAATCTTTATAAAATAGTAACAATTCATTAATAAAGTGGTAAAAAAATAGTAATGATGTAGTAACTATTTATTTATTATGAAGTCATAACCATATAAAAATCAAATATAAAAGCAGATAGTTTTTCCCAAAAATTTTTCAAAAATAAATCCAAAAAAAATCATCTTTGCAATCTTTCGCTTAACGATCCTCTTAACAATCTGGTCAATAATCCTTTAAGAAGTCACTATTTAATTCACCTGCCATTCAACAGCCATTCAATCAATCTATCATTTAATAGTCATCTGATCAACCTTCCATTCAATAGCTATCTGGTTAATCTTCCGTTTAACAACCATCTGGTCAATCTTTTGTTCAACAGCTATCTGATTAACCTTCCATTCAACAGCCATCTGGTCAAACTTCTATTTAACAGCCATCTGGTCAATCTTCTATTTAATATTTCATTCAATATTTTGTCAACATTCTATTCAACTAGGGCTTCTAACAATACTACTTCAATACTACTTCAATACCAGTTCAATATTTAAATTTACTATAAAAACATATGAGTAGTTTACAATTCATATATTAAATTTACTATAGATCAGTACCATTTTGATACCAGTTTGATACTTTTTTGAAGCCCTATGTTCAATAGCCTTCCAGTCAAACCTCCATTTAGCAGCCTTATATTCAACTCTTCATTAAGCAGCCTTATGTTTAACCTTCCATTCAGCAGTTCCCCAGTCAACATTCTGTTCAGCAGCCATTTTCTTTTTGTTCAACAACTCTTTACACAATTATCAGTAATTCCAATGGTTCAATCACTATTCTATCCATTCTATTTACTGCAGATTCAACCAATAATATATTTCTTATCTTTGAGTGAAAATACTTTATCAAGTAAACAAATTTTTTTGTATTTCTTTAGTAACAATTCCTTAATTATTTATATGTCTAATTATTATTATAGATTTTAGTATAGTGTTGAACAATCTCAATATGCATCTCATTAACAATTGTTCAGCTACACTTCAAGAATTAAGAAGTCATTTTAGCTTAATTTCTAAAAACTTAGTAAATAAAAGTATACTTTACTGAAAGTGATCATTTTTTAACAATGTAGTAGCAATGTAATAGCAGTGTAGTATCAATATAGTAGTGATATCATTTTTTTAAAAAATAGTAGTGTAGCAGTAGTAATTTAAATACAATTCTGTTACTATATTGTAATGTAATAGTGACAATATAGAAACAAAGCAGTTACAATTGTAGTAATAATTTTACAGCAATATAGTAATATAATAGTAATGTAAAAGTTATTGGAATTGTAGCAAAACAATTATAATATAGTTTCTATTTATATTTAACAATATAAAAATAATTTAGTAAAAAAAAAAAAAACTCTTTCCCACAACTTTTCAATTCGTAAAAAATTTCCTTTTTTGGTAATGACATGAACGGTAGACA
>CAJVPV010002103.1:0-13854 GCA_910591835.1 Acaulospora morrowiae
ACAGTGCTAAACAATAACAAGAATAGTAATACAAGAATTATTCTAGAATGGGTAACATTTCAAGAGTAAATGCTAGTGAAAATCGGACAAGGGGTAGTGATGATCTTGGGCGAAGATCAAGTGTAACAATATCAATATTTATAAAATAACAAACTTTTTTAAACCTAATTTTAAAAGCAACAGATTTATAATCCAATCCTAACAGTAATTCAATCAAGTCATAAGCACTTATATCAGTTTTGAAATAACATTAACTATTTAGTATTATAAGTATATTAAGTGTATAAAAAATAGTAATAGTTAGCATTGTAGATAGGTTAATGTTAATTTACATAGTATAATATTGTAAAGATATTTGATATAATCCAAATATAACGTATATTAATAAAAAAATTATATAAATTAAATATATAATACTGTATATTAATTTATAAAAATAATTCTGCAAATAATAATTTCATAAGATATAAAATTTTACTCTCATTAATAAGTAAGCAATGTATAATTGAAAAAATAATCATTGGAAATTTTGTGTTATTACCAAAACAATTAGATGAAAATAGATTGACGTTGTTAAATTTAAAAAATTAAATTTTGTTAAAGTAAAAAAAAATTATATTTTAAATTGAGATGAGATTGAATGATTTGATATTTAGAGATTTATAAGATTTTTATCTATTATTAATAACTTTATTCAAATTTTTAAAAAAGGATTTTAATTATTTTAAAGTACTTATAATTATTTAATCAAGTTATATACTGTGCATGACGTCGTTTTCATACAAATCGCGCCTTCCATATTTTTTATATTAACAATGCTATAGAATAGTTTAATTTACGTACAGTGTATATCACATATCTTTATTTCTATTATTTCCATTGTTTTCTATTACACTCAAACATTATTTATTTTTAATAGTTTTTATTATCGATCAATTTTATTGCTTTCGTAGATGCCATATTTTCTATAAGGGTTAGAAGTTTTTTTTTGTGTAATGTATCATACAAAGTAATCATTTTATTTTGCCAAATAAAGTATAATTGCTAAAACCTAATCTTAATTTGATATTCAATATACTAGATAACGATGATAGCGATTGTTTGTATTTCAATCGTAAATATTTACCATGTTGAGGTAACTTTGCCTTTTTCACACATCTTAGACTCATTAGAATTTTCTGGGAAGTACTTTTTTTTTGCTAATATGGTTGAACTAGGATTACCATTACGCCATTGACATTAGGATTAGTAATTAGCCTATGATATCTGTTTACAGTAAATAATTCGGGTTCACGAATCAAAAAAACCTCAACCGACGAAACGGATAAAGGTAATTTAGATTATTGAAAGTGGGTTTCACTTCCTGTAAACCTTTTTTAGTTGGAATCACGAATTTTGAGAGATATCAAAAGTGATCATAAATTAGATTGGCGCTAATAACATCTACGATAGTAATTGCGTGCTTGACATTGGTGAATGTTGACTATGTACAGTATGTAAGATTAGAAAGACTTTCGAATTTTGGCGAGACCATAAATGGGAATTCACCACTGTATTATATGAATATTAATTTTTCAAATCCATTAAGTCAGAATTTCCAAGACTTGGGATCATTTTGACATTGAAGGCCGTGAGACACTTGATCATTATCTGTTTATTATTTGCGCCAATTACATGTGTGATTAAGTATACACGCATAAACACTAAGTTTGGAGTGTGGGCTGACAGACGTTTCTTAAACAAGTTTGGGGGCTTTTCAGAATAGACGATTTTGTAAGCTTAGAAATTTTTGAGATGCATGTAGATGCGAATTGAAATTAAGTTTACGGTATCCCGGATTAGGACTCAACAATAGAAAATTTGTAAATTGTTTATCCACCTTGTATACATTTTTATTTATGCTTACGTACGCACTCGAGTTTGCAATTTGCAACGCAGCCGCATAATATTAACATACGTGCAAACACATATCCACAATGACATTTCTACCAATAACAAAGTAAAATTCCGAAATTAATTTGATTTCGACAGATCGGTTTTTCATTACGCCAACGTCTTACATAATTAATATCGGATATATGTGAATCATAAAGCGACTGTCGCATTTGTATATTGTCTTCCCAAAGAAGAGATGCGTCTTTGTGAAAAGGAAATGAGGGTAATTCAGTTAATTTGAAAAAAAAATTTTATAATTATCTATTTTTTATGACCATATAAAATGTCGTTTAAATATAGCACATATAATATAGACTATACGAAAAAAGCACTTTGGAAGTGAAACAAGAGAATGGCTTACTTGTACAAATAATATTGTGCAGTCTGCATTTCCGGAATGCAGGAATGATTGTTGACGGTCAAATGACATCCTGATCTAATTAAATTGGAGAGAGATAATAATAAAACTACAAAGAGAAATAATTCCCACCGATTATTTAATTTACCTGCAATGAATGCAATCATTGTTGGCGACATGCCCGGACGGGGACATTGAAGCTTCTTTGTTTATTTACGAGTGAATTTACAGTATAACTCGTTGATTGGATTTGAACATGTTGAAGATAAATGTGAATTTGGAAAACTCCGACAAGCCTATCGAGACTACAGATCTCAATCAGAATTCCGTAAAACCGAAAGTAGAGTATGAATAATCCTATCATGCATGTGCAACACTTAATGAAAAAATACTAACCGGCATAATGTTTTTCTTGGTATATAAACAATGCCACAAACAAGTACGTTTTTATTATTACAATAAGAAGTCGAAATAAAGATCTGAAAAAAATTAACAAGGATATAAAAAAGCCGTTTCTTCTCTTCAAATCCCACCTCAAAATTTTCAAACATCCATCTCTTCACGCTAAATATACTGCGTGTTAAAATTGACCCATTACTCGGTTTATTTGAAAATGATTCTGAAAAAAGAACACAAAATATTCATAACTTATGAATATGTACTATACACACACATTAAAAACACGTTAAATTCAAATTTCCATTTATGAAATTTATACTTGATTTACTAATTTCCGCGTGTTTTAAATTTTAAAACACGCATGTTAAATTAAATTTCCATTTAGGAAATTTATACTTGATTTACTAATTTTCCACGTGTTTTAAATTACGTGTACCTTTCCTTTGCTATTCAATGACGAATCATACACCTTTTATTTATCATTTATTATTACATTGAGTTAGATGATTGTGATGAAGACTTTCGATCCTTAATGGAAATTTTTGTTTCACGCATTAGTAATTGAGATAATTTTTCGAACCAAGATAGTATAATTCCTTCCTCTCTACACTTTTTTATCATGAATATATCTTTTCCTATTAACAGTAAATTAATACGTGCGAATAAATAAATTCGGTTATAATGAATATTGTGTCACAGTAGTTCTGTCAATGAAATTCTTTAAACATGCAATATTGTGATTTGTCATCACGAGAGGAACGAATGCATTTTCGATTATTAAAAATAATAATGGTTCTCACGTAATCATGGAGCTGCGGTAATACTAGGGATAAAATTCTACTAGACCGAAAAAATGTGGTAACACGTAAAATCGAATAACAGTCACGTGATTTGATAATACAGTACTTGCTTGACGGTGTGTAAACAATACTTACAATATTTTATATTACCTGATTATCGATGACAACAAATCTTTTGAATTTAAACATATAAAATTTATATAAAGAAAGGATCAGGTTTCAACTGAAAATGCATATACTTCACATCCACTATGGAACGATCGTGTAGAGAAGATATCGGTAGAGTAATGGTGATTTTTTAATAAAATATTTAAATTATCTAAGAAATATTGGAAAGAGCAAACAAGAGAGAAATTCCGATTGAGAAAAGGACGCTATGAATTATACAACAAATCCATAATTTAATCATGCAATGCGAACTTGGTCGTATTTCAGGTTTCGGATGTTCTTACATCATAAGTCGAGAGGGTTTAAAGGTTTTAAGGTTATTGATACATTGAAGAGTATACATCAAAGACACGTGGGAATTGTGAATTCGTTTATTTATAGTACGTATGACTGTATGGTATGCTAAAAAAAAACCATGATCTAACTAATGGTGATCCGGAACGTTGATCGTTACTCGAATTTTAAATAGTTAATGATAGGCGTACTGCGTCGTTTTGTCGTTTTTCCTATAAATTCATTAAAATTGAAGGCTCTCTTCAGTAAAGTGTACATTGTTGTATCATCATTTAATGTTTTCCGACTTCGTAATGTTTATGTTTAAATCATATGTATAGTAAAGTTTACTTGGAAAGCTTATCGAAAATTGGAAAAATGGCTGCGATATTTCCCAGTATAGAATCTCGTATAACTTCTGTCTGAGGTTACATTGGCTTTTCTAAGGTAATCGTTGTCAGAATTATACTGCATTGTGCATAAAACTCTTTAAATGGTAATCCGGTGCGTACAATGGCTGAGATTTGAATTGTTTCCAGATGGCTCGTACCATGAATACAAGCCTCTCTTTGAGATACAATTTTAATCTTGATATTTTCAAGTAATTTAATTATCTAAATGATTAGATCAAAACGACATCTCTCAAGGCATACGTTTATAAAAAAATTGGCATTTTCGATATTTGCGCTCTTTGTGTTATGGAATGGCTTTACTTTTCTTACAACCTTCAACGATATTACATTATCGACGGGTTCAACCCCCACAGGCCTTGTATCAAATCCCGCCGACGTGATAGTATGTATTTTTTTTTTTTTTTTTAGTTTTTAGGGATTTACATGCGTCAACAACTAAAATCCGTATGGTATTTTCAGACGGACAAAGAAATTGACAAGCTGGATTCGCAAATCAATAAGAAATATTGTGGCATCGAGACAAAGGATGGATGCCGTTTCCTGTTCGCTTACCATTTGCCCGAACAAGAAACCTCTAGCAACAAACACTTTGTCGCCTTCGCGGAAATAGCTCGAAGATTAAAACGTACAATAGTGCTGACCAACGTTGGTCGGTCTAGGATTCGGTGGGATCGTATGCTTCCTTTTGAATTTTATTATGACGTTGAAACACTTCAGAAAAAATTTCCGGATGTAAGATTTATTACACAAGAAGAATTTAGGAAGTGGACCAAGGAACGGTACAATAAACCCAACGCTATCCATGCAAGAATTGAAAGGTTGGAACCAATAAATGTCGAAAAGTTTGTCAAACCCGACTTTGGCGCACTGAAAAAAATGAAAAGGTTTGATTTTGCATTCGACAATTCATCCGCGTTTTTGCAGCTCAACATTGGCGACGATAGTTCTTGGATGACGGGAGAAGGCAACAGAAACATGTTAAATTTCCTTACAACCACACTAAATTCAAAAGCAGAAGTAGTGCTATTAGTTCACGACCGAAAGTTTCTGATAGAAACAACTAATCCTGTCCCTTATGCAAAGCATTTAACTAACGCTGCTGAAAAGGTCATAAAAAAATTGGATAAATACATTGCAATTCATTGGCGAATGGAAAGGGGCGAGGTCGCGATGATGCCCGAGTGTGCGAAACGACTGGTAGTTTATCTCGAACGCTTAGCTTCGAAAACTGGTATTAATAATATTTATCTCGCTACCGATTATCCACTATTGCAGAAACCACAGTCCGATACGTTTCATAAATTAGGTGATGAACATCACCAGGCGATGAAAATTCTTAATTCATCGTTTCATTTAAATACATGGGTTTCAACCCATTCGCTAGATTATTTAAAGGAATATACTGATTTAGCAAAACCATTAGAGGATGAATTAGCAGGAGGCGGGCTACAGGGAATTTTAGATAAATTAATATTAATAAATGCGAACTATTTTATCAGTGGATCAAAAGGTTGTTGTAGGATTCGTAGCAAGTATACCCTAAGAGTCGCGGAGGAGAGAAAAAGATTATTTAAAAAAGGCACAGTAAGAATTAAAAATATTATTGATCGGTGGTAAACTTACTTGGATGCTGTATAATATACCTAATTAATGTACTTTTATTTTTGAGGCTGAGATTCTTGAATAAAGATCCTAATCTATTTTTACATTATTTTAACAATAATTATTTGATTGAGATTATTTTGCGTGTGGATGATTTTTTTTTTTTTAGATACAAATTAGATGCAATGAATACTTCTCTTTCTTTATACAGTAATGATTTTTTTTTTCTTTTATTAAGCTTAATTTTTTATTTTTTTTGTAGTGCAAGACCGTTTACCAAGAAGAATAAATAATATTTACATGAATATTTGCTAACCTTTGTTAAATAACAGTGGAAACAACTAAATATTATAAACGGCATGGTTTAAAATTCAATAATACTTTTTATTTATATAGTGTTGTCGTCACCGGCGAGTCTGCGGCTTCTCTCGCGTGACGATAATCCGAACGCTTGGATTTCGACACCAAATAAGTTAAGGCTTTGACCATCTCTCTAGGTACGTCTCCGGATTACAACTGTCACTCTCTACACGGAGGAAATATAAATCAGTTTCTTCCTTAAAATTTTTTTCTCTAGTGGCAGTACCGTTGATTTATAATTTATGGAACGTTAGTATTATTGTGCAAAATAGTATAACATTTATTTGATAAAGCGCGAGAAAACAGAAGTGCGTTCAAAAACTTTAAATTCTAACTGTGACTAACTATCGTTGAAAATGATCTTTCTCATCCGCATAAACTATGTAAATTTATCCTAACCAATGCCTTGTTGACGAGTCCACCAAGCTTTAGCTATGACGACGCGTTTCAATTGTCGTGTTCACCTCTCTATTATTCCACAACAATACGTAGTATAAATTTTTCAAGAATTATTATTTTGTTAATCATTAGAATTTAACATTAACTTCTCTATTTTTTAAAAACATAAATTGACAATAGACCCATTATTGAATGACGGATTAAAGTTTTAATATAAGAATATGATTTTATTTATGTAGCTTATATGAGCAATTATCTTTGATGGCGACGAAATGTTAAATAATATTTTTTTGTTTTTTAATAATACGTATAGAATGTAAATTTTAAGATACAATTATAAGGTTCAAAAAATCCCTGTCCGCCTTCAAAGATAATTACTCATATATGTTGTATGTGTGTAAATAGGTTGTTGACGCTCAATTTTTTAAATATACTGTATATATTATAAATTAAAAGAATTCATAAACACGAAATGGTATAAGAAAATACAATAAAACATACTATTATTACCTTAAGCATTGAAATCAAAGGTTGACTTTTAAGAGTTTGACGAGCAATTTTTCTAATTCACCCAACTCTTGGAATTTTGGGGTTGAGGAAGATTTCTAAAATCAAGAAGTTTACTTGTACGAACGAGCCTGATTCCACCAAGAAGTATATTTGTACAAAGAAGCTCGCTTGTATTAATATCTTGGTTTGTTAAATGATGTGTCTGATTCAAATCACTCCCATTAATTTGGTTAGCAAGTTCGGAATTATCGTCGAAATCTTTCCATGAATATAAAATTCTACACAAATCTACTGCAAGAGGTCGTTTTGCAGGATTAGCATCCCAACATTTTTTTATCAATTCAACTATCAAAGGTCGGTTTCCGTTACAGATTCTGATCGCAAGAGCATTGCTTTTTTCATTATCATCACAATCAGTATCTTTAAAGGGGGAAATACCAGAAAGTACTTCGGACATGATAATTCCAAATGAATAAATATCTGCAGCTTCCGAATGTACTCTTTTATGTAAAACTTCGGGTGCTACATAAGGAAGAACACCATATAGTTTATCGTCTCTCCCATTAGAACTAGCTGGTTTGCATAAACCTAAATCTGTTATGTAAACCGTATCATTCTCTTTAGAAAAAAGAATATTTCCCGGATGAAGATCTCGATGAACTAATTTGGCTTCGTGGATATCGAATAATCCACGAGCGATATAAAATAAACGCTTGAATTTGTCTTCCCACGATAGCTCGTGAATTTCTTTGGTATGATCTACAAACTTCATAACAATCATAAAGTTTGATTTCTCATCTTTGGTAATTCCATAGCATCGAGTGATTTGAGAATAGTTTTCGTTAAATTTATGAAGGCTTTTTACCTATGTGTAAATTTTATGGTTAAAAATAAAGTAATTTTATGTTTTATATTAACAAATACTATATTTTGTTACATTAATTCGAAAGTGCGTTAAAAATACCTCATTTAAATATTCCTTAGATATTTCTCGAGAATGATTTAAACATTTCAGTGCAACCTTCATTTCTCCGGATCTCTTCCATTGTTGACCACATCTACTCCAATATAAGATATGTCCATCCTTCCATTCAGCAGAATAAACCTTTGCAAAACCACCCTTACCAATTTCTTCGATGTTTTTGAATTTTTCGTATGGAATCCACTCAAGTACTTTAAAATTACTTGTTGCTTCCAACTGTGCTTTTTGTAGGAATTCATCAACATCTTTATTTCCGCTTGTCCATCCATCAAATTCTTTTTCGAAAAAAGAAGAATTGCAAGAAAGACACCAGTAATCACTCGTAGTTTCTTCTCCACATTGATTGCATATATCTAAAATTATTAAGATAATAACTCGAAAAATATTCGACCAGATGACAAACAGCAAATGCAAATCCATCTACAATATTAATGAAAATATGCTTACCGTCTGTAATCGTAGTAAGATAAAGAATATAACTCGGATCAATTAAACCATTTATAAGAATTTGCTCAACAAATATTAACAATATGATTCTTACCCACTAAAAGCAAAGAATATAACATAGATCGATCAAACCACCTATGAAATGAATTTACTCAACAAACATTAACGAAAATAAACTTACAGACTGTAATCGTAATTAAAGTAAAAAATATAAATCAGATCAATAAAAACACCTTTGATATGAATTTACTTAATAAATATTAATGAAAGTATGCTTACCGGCTGTAATCGTAGTTAAAGAATATAAGTCAGATCAATTAAAGCACCTTTGATATGAATTTATTAATGAAAATATGCTTACAGACTGCAATCGTAGTTAAAGCAAAGAATATAAAACAGATCAATTAAAACACCATTGATATGAGTTTACTTAATAATATTAATGAAAGCATGATTACCTTCTGTAATCGTAGTTAAAGTAAAGAATATAAATCAGATCAATTAACCACCTTTGATATGATTTCACTTAACAAATAAAGAAAATATGCTTACCTTCTGTAATCGTAGTTAAAGTAAAGAATATAAATCAGATCAATTAAACACATTTGATATGAATTCACTTAACAAATATTAATAAAAATATACTCACCGTCTGTAATCGTAGTTAAAGTAAAGAATATAACTCGGATCAATCAAACCACCTATGATATAAATTTTCTCTTACCATCTGTAATCGTAGTTAAAGTAAAGAATATAAATCAGATCAACTAAAACACCTTTGATAATAATATCCTTAATATTATCAAAGAAAATATGCTTACAGCCTGCAATCGTGGTTAAAGTAAAGAATGCAAATCAAATCAATTAAAATACATTTGATCCAAATTTACTTAATAATATTAATAAAAATGCTTACCATCTGTAATCGTATTAAAGTAGAAACGTAAATTAAATCAATTATAGTAAACCACATTTGATATGAATTTACTTAATAATATAATTGAAAATATATTTACCGTCTGTAATCAAAGAATGTAAAATATATCAATTAAACCACATTTGATATGAGTTTACTTAATGAATATTAATGAAAATACTGCATGCTTACCGTCTGTAATCGTAGTTAAAGTAAATAATATAAATAAGATCAATTAAAACACCATTTATATGAATTTGTTTAATAAATATCAATGAAAATATACTTACAGACTACAAATAGTAGTTAAGTAAAACACCTTGGATATGAATTTACTTAATAAATATTAATGAAAATATGCTCACCGTCTGTAATCGTAGTTAAAGTAAAGAGCATAAATCATATCAATTAAAGCACCTTTGATATAAATTTACTTAATAATATTAATGAAAATATATTTACCATCTGTAATCGTAGTTAAAGTAAATGATATAAATCAGTTCAATTAAAACATCTTTGACAAGAATTTACTTAATATCCATTAAATATGCTTACAGTCTGCAATCGTAGTTAAAGTAAAGAATACAGATCAGATCAGTTAAAACGTTGATATAAATTTACGCTTACCGTCTGAAATCATGGTTAAAGTAGCGAGTGTAAATTAGATCAATTGATATAAATTTACTTTATAATATCAATGAAAATATGCTTACCATCTGTAATTGCAGTTAAAGTAGAGAATGTAAATTAGATCAATTAAACCACATTTTACTTGATAAATATTAATGAAAATATATTTACCGTCTGTAATCGTGGTTAAAGTAAATAATATAAATCTTATCAATTAAAACATATTTAACATAAATTTACTTAGTAAATATTAATAAAAATACGCTTACAATCTGTAATTGTGGTTTAAAGAATATAAATCAAATCAATTAAAACACCTTTATTATGAATTTACTTAATAAATATTAATGAAAATATACCGTCTGTAATCGTAGTTAAAGTAGAGAATGTAAATTAAATTAATTAAACCTCATTTACTTAATATTATTAATGAAAATATGCTTTACCGTCTGCAATCGTAGTTACAATTAAAACACCCTTGGTATGAATTTACTTAATAAATATTAATAAATATGCTTACAGACTGCAACCGTAGTTAAAGTAAAGAATATAAATCAGATCAATTAGAACTCCATTAATATGAATTTACTTAATAAATATTAATCAAGATATACTTACCGTCTGTAATCGAAGTTAAAGTAAAAAATATAAATCAGATTAATTTACTTAATAAATATTAATGAGGCTATGCTTACCGCCTGTAGTCGTAGTTAAAGTAACGAATATAAATCAGATCAATTAGAAACACCTTTGATATGAATATTAATGAAAATATGCTTACTCCCTAAATAATATGAATCGGATTGATTAAAGCACATTTGATATGAATTTACTTAATAAATAATTATAAAAATATGCTCACTCCCTAAAGTAAAGAATATAAATTAGATCGATTAAAACACATTCGATATGAATTTGCTTAATAAGAATTATTAAGGAAAATATGCTTACCCACTAAAAGTTAAGAATATAAACTAGATTAATTAAAACACTTGGTATAAATCTACATAAGAAAATATACTTACACCCTAAAGTAAATAATATACGTAAATCAAATCAATTAAGACACTTTTGGTATGAATTTACTTAATGAATATTAATGAAATATGCTTACACCCTAAAGTAAATAATATAAATCAAATTAATTAAGACACTTTGGTATGAATTTGATATTAATAAAATATGCTTACCGACTGCAATTGTAGTTAAAGTAAAGAATATAAATTAGATTAGTTAAAACCCCTTTGATATGAGCTTACTTAATAAATATTAATGAAAATATGCATACCGTCTGTAATCGTAGTTAAAGTAAAGGATATAAATCATATCAATTAAAACACCTTTAATATAATTTACTTAATAATATTAACGAAATATACTTACCGTCTGTAATCGTAGTTAAAGTAAAGAATATAACTCAAATAAATTATGCCACATATGATATGGATTTACTCAAAAAATGTCAGTCTAAATATACTTACAGTCTGTAATCGTAGTTAAAATAAAGAAACCACCTTTGATATGAATTTACTTAATAATATTAATGAAAGTATGCTTACCGTCTGTAATCGTAGTTGAAGTAGAGAACGTAAATTAGATCAATTAAAACACCCTTTACATGAATTTACTTAATAATATTAATGAAAAAATGCTTACCATCTGTAATCGTAGTTAAAGTAGAGAATGTAAATCAGATCAATTAAAATACCTTTATTATGAATTTACTTAATTAATATTAATGAAAATATGCTTACCGTCTGTAATCGAAGTTAAAATAAAAAAAAAAAATCAGATCAATTGAAAAACCCTGATATGAATTTACTTAATAAATATTACTGAAAATATTCTCACCATCTGTAATCGTAGCTAAAGTAAAGAATATAAATCAGGTCATTTACTTAATAAATATTAATGAAAATATGCTTACCGTCTGTAATCGTGGTTTATCAATTAAACTACGTTTGATATAAATTTACTTAATAAACATCAATGAAAACATGCTTACCGTCTTTAGTCGTAGTGGAAGTAAAGAATATAAATCAGATCAATTAAACACCATTTACTTAGCAAATATTAATAAAAATATACTCACTGTCTGTAATCGTAATTAAAGTAAAGAATAAATCAGATCAATTAAAACACTACAACAGATTAATAAATATTACCCCAGGATGCTTTAATCATTTTTAGTAAAATCCATTATTAACTTTAGCTAAAAGACAGGTCAACTGTCAATTGCAATTTTTAATGGATAAACTTTTGCAATATAATTATGCGTAATATAATTGACTATGGAAATTCATTATAATAATTATAGGAATTGTGAAACAAAAATCTGTTTCACTAAAAATTGCAAATAAATCAATTGGAGTTTTTAATCCGATCTATTATTAAACTTTTTTATAATTTAGAATACTCATCATCCGGTGCCTCTTCTTGTTTCTGTAATATTGAAGTATATAGAACAATGTAATTATTTATTGTATATTTATAGTTGGTTTGTAAATGTAGTGTAAAATGGTATGTTCTTAATAATTTATTCCTTTTTTTCAAGTATATCTTTTTTTTTCTAATTTTTCTGAAAAATTTTTGTCTATCGGTTTAATATTTAATTTGTTACCTATATCAGATCTCTTAAATGACAATTAGTAAAGTTACAAATTGATCGATTACATTAAATAAGAAAAAATAAACAAGATATGGGTTCCTATATATTTCCAGTTATGCAATACCAAAACTGATAAGTAATGTTTTTTGAAAATGTTAAACACTTTTTAGTTAAATAAGTAGTAAAGAAGTAATAAATAAAGTTATAATTGTAAGTAAATATGAAAAATTTATTTTTGTTAATTTTTGTTTATTTTTTTTTAAGTAGGTAAACATCATCACTTTATTAATTATAAAATTGTTTAAAATTTATACATGGAGAAAGTGACAACATCTTTTATATAACTTGCTAAGCTAATAAGTCTAATGTTAATTTGTTTACAGAAATTATCTAAATGACATGGAAAATAAATATTAAAACCAATGTACATATAAGATAATACCAAGCAGTTATGAATACCTACTCATGGTTATATGAAATAAAATTTAAGAAGATATAAAAGTGAAAAAAGAAAATGTTAGACAAAAGAAAAATAACAAAAAACTAATTATAGTACAAATGAAGCCTAATGTTACTATGGTGGTTTCACCTTCTGAAGTATCATTGTACTTTTCAGAATAGCCAGGCTATAGCTCATAGTATATAATAGTATTGATAACATATCCTCTTGACAATTATTTCTTGAGTCATTGTTGATAGTGGTGGTAGTATAGTTGTTTATATTTAAGTGTTTGATAATGATTGAGAGAAAAGTAAAAAAAAGACTGATTATTATACAAAAAATGTCTTGGATTAGATGTGTCACACTGGTTGATCTATTTAACTAAAGTAAAATATTGCTTCCAGAATGGCCAGACTATTGTTCAAAGTAAATAATAGTATTGTTAATATATTACCTAGATTATGTGTTGTTGTTGTGATTGTTAATATTTTTGTTAGTATATTAATTAGTTTATTTTTTGATAGTATGATCTTGTTTTAATTTTTTTTTTTTTTTTTTAAATTGGCTAAGGGCATTAGATGCGCGACATTTATTAATCATTCGATTTGTAGT
>CAJVPV010002104.1:0-13854 GCA_910591835.1 Acaulospora morrowiae
AAGATAGTAATACAAGAATTATTCTAGAATGGGTAACATTTCAAGGGTAAATGCTAGTGAAAATCGGACAAGGGGTAATGATGATCTTGGGCAAAGATCAAGTGTAACAACATTTATCTTTTTTGATATATCAGTTTTATTGTTAATATTGCTAGGAGAGTATTGGTTTTTCAAATAAGCAATCACGAGCAATGTGTTCCACTTGACCACACTTGAAACAGGTTCTTGTATCTCTTTGTGGTGTGTATGTTAGTGGCAACCTAGAAGCATCAAGCTTGTAGTATGGCTTGTTCTTTTTTTCAACTTTGGCAAAAATATCTTCAATTTGAGCTACAAGCTTTAGATGTATCTTTTCGAACTTTTGGACAAGATCATTTATAGAATCTTAAGGAGCTTCTTTGTTTTGAATCCAAAAGTCTTTTTTGGTTTGAATCTTGTAGGTTGTTCATAATTAATAAGGTCTTGATCATTTTCATATTATTGAACAAATTATAATGCTGTAGTAATATCAGCAGTTACATTTATAGCCACAAGAGGAGCAACTTTGGGTTTTAGTCCTCTGAGGAAATAGTGAAGTTTCTGGAGGTCTGATATATTCTCTTCTAGGTCCACTCATTTAATAAATTTCTTGAAGTCTGTGTAATAGAAATTCACAGATTCAAAGGGACTTTATCTTCTTCTTTTTAAGTATTTAAACCATTTGTTTTGCTATTATTGAGTACAGAACTTTTCTTGGAATGCAGTTACAAGATCTTCTGGTCTATAGAGATCTCTAGTATAGTCAGTTCCATTGGTGGTAACATATTCAATCCACCAGTCTTCAGCTTTATTTTGGAAATGGGCAGCTAGCATTTGTATTTTTTTTGTTTATTCCTATCTATTTATTTGACTTGCTTTAGTAAAGGTAGAAAACCAGATCAAAGGATCTTAAGTTCCATTTCCAAAAAATAGTTCTACTTGAAGGACTTGAGTATTGTTGTTGGCCTTTAAGTAATCAAACACATTTTGTATAGATGTCACGATGTTTAAGGTATTGAGTTCTTGAAATAATAAATCTAAATTTAAATCTTTGTTATTGAATAAATAATTGATAAGAAAATTGTCAAGAATGATGTTGAAGGTATTTAAAATATGTTCAGATGAATTAAAATTTATATTTTCAAATAAATTATTCTCAATTGGTTGGATAGTAAAAGGAATATTAAGGAAAAAGGAGGGTTCAATTATTTTTATATCTGCAGGATTAAAAACAAAATTATAATAAATGTTAAATGCTTGAAAGGTTTCTTCAATGATCCTATCTAAGTGAACAGATTCAGAGTATCTAATAGATAAGATTAATTGTTCTACTGTACTAATATAGGGAAAGAAACTAACAGTTTGTTAAATAAAGTAACCATAGGTTCTAAATAAATATTGGGTAGTAGGAAAGGTGATATAAAACCAATTCCAAAAGCAATTAAAAGAAATATATTATAATTTCTGATAGGGGGAAAGCAAACAGTACAAGATTTATTTGGTTGTCTTTGCTGAAGAGTTTTTTTAGTTAATTCTGGATTGTTTAAGTACAATTGGTCATACAAGTAGTTAATGCTTACAAATGTTTGATAATTTATTATAAATCTTTTTACCATTGATATTCTCTTTGCTAGACTTTGGATTCCAAATTACAAACTTTCTTTTGCTATAAATACCTCCAATATTGAACAAAGTTTTCATATAGTCTTCTTAAGATTCGTTTCTTCACAGTTTTCTCAAGATAAGTAAGCAGTATCTCACAGTTACCACCAATTTGTCATATATCATTTCTATCTCAGGAGAAAGATAAAGATGGAGAACTAGTAGCAGAGAGACACTTTATATAGACAGGGCTGATGTGGTATTTTAAAGTTCCTAGAAGTATACAAATTAATACAATTTTAAGATGTATGAGATCAGGTGAAAGAGGCAATAGTGATTTGTTTTATAAAGTCAAGATATTTATTCAATCCAAAATATGTTTAAACCTGCCAATTCTTAGGTGAAATTGGTGCCTTTATATACATATTTAAATTATAATATTTTTGTACAGGATAAATATATACTATGGTAAAAATATAAACTAAAATATAGGTATTATCTTTATCAGAATATTCAATTGTATTAGCATTTATATAAATAAATACTTTGGCAAAAATAATATAAAAAGTAAAAATAAAATAAAATAGAAATATTCTAGAAATGGTAAAGATACAATAGATACAATAGATGCTGAAGGTGCAGTAGCAGATTTGTAATATAAAACTATTCTAGAACAGCTAACATTTCAAGAATCAATGCTAGTAAAAATCGGACAAGGGGTAGTAAAGATCTTGGAAGAAAATCAAGTGTAACAATATAGTATTTATTAAATTATAATTAACTAATTATAATATTTTGAAAAAAAATCTATTATATTTAGTATATTATTTTAATTAAATAGATTAACCAGTGTGACATGCCTAATTCAAGATATTCTTTGTATAATAATTAATCTTTTTTATATTTTTTTTCTGATTATTATTAAATATTCAAACACAAACAACCATATTATTATTACTATCAATAATGACTCAAGAAATGATTATTAAAAGAATATGTTATTAATACTATTATACAGTATATCTTAAGCTATAGTCTAGCTATTCTAAAAAATGTTATTATACTTCAAAGAAATAAAACTACTAAAATAATATTAGATATTATTTATATTATAATTAGTTTTTTTGTTATTTTCTTTTTAAATTTTATTTTATATAATTCTGAGTAAATATTCATAACTGTTTGATACTATTTTAAATGTACATTGGTTTTAATTTTAATTTTATTTGTTACTTAAATAGTTTTTGTAGACAAGTTAGTATTAAACTTATTGATCAATTGATTATGTAAAATATGTTATTTTTTGCATGTAAAATATTTTAAAATTTTTATAATAATAAAGAGATTATATTTATCTACTGTATTTAAAAAAAATTATTTAATTTTTAAATCTTAAAATTTTTGAATTTAATTTTTAAAAGATAAAATAAAATTAATATTGTTATAGAAAAATACAAGATGATTTGTTATGCAATGCTATATTAGATATTGCAATATAAACCAGTAGGATAAAAAGGATAATTGGGTAAAGAGGATAATAATAACACATATAAATATATCCATCTTTTATAATAAATAAAGGCAGCATGTTTATTTAACAATTAAAACCTTTATTTGTGTAATAAACCCCTGTGTATTCTATTTTCCAGTGTTATATTTTCATTTTGCCCATTATTTCAGTGATCAACAGACAAAGATCAACCAAATCCAATCATTTCTTTTGCTTATAAGACAAGAAGAAAGAAGTGTTAGTAATGACACAAACCATATAGCTAAATAGTACAAAGTGGGCCTACTTAGCTGTGATGTGATGTGCCATGACAAGGCCTGCATGCAAGTGACAGACTTGCTGTTTTCCATCATTACAATATAATCAAATTTATCAATAAAATAAATATGTAATTAATCAATACAATATAGTATGATCTATGCTATATATTTTATGATCCAAGATTATTATTTTAGGATACTAAAATTTATACTTCAAAATTTGATTTATCTTCTTTATTTTTATAAATAATTATTTGTTTTGTTTGAACATTTTATATAAATATAGTATTAATATAAAGTATAAAATATAAAAACAATATTTATTGAATGTTGAATTAAATAATACTCGATATAAGAAGAAGAATATATTTGTTAAAAAAATAAAAATAAAAATTTCTATTGAATTTCATTAATTAAAAATTTATCAGACCATTTATATTTCTAAATCTTGTAATTTGGAATCTAGTGGTAAAACATAAACAGTATATTACTTAGTTGTCATTTGTTCTGTAGTTACATTTAATAAGAATAATAAAAAAATCAATAGTGGTTTTAATTACTTACCTTGAGTAAGTTCCGTTGGTTCTGGAAGGCCTTTAAAATCTAGATGTCGACTTGTATATATTGCAAATGAATGTGTTTGTATCTCGTTGTAAATCGAGGAAGTTGACGTCATATAATCACTTTCTTTAATTTGCTTGGCAAGCGTTGAATATGGATATCCTTTGTAATAACGCCATGCATATAAAATCTCGCACAATTCATGTGCATTAAATCGATTCTGCGGTTTAGCATCCCAACATTTTTGCATCAGATAATTTACTAAATCAGGCAAGTTGCCTTTAATTTTGGGTCGGAGCCCATTGCAAATTTTAATTGCTAAATCGTTATCGTGTGGAACTTCGTTAAAAGGAGGATTACCGGATAACACTTCACACATAATAACTCCAAATGCATAAACGTCTGCTGCCTCCGTATACTCCTCTCTGCGTAATACTTCGGGTGCTACATATGGAAGTACACCATACACTTTTTTCTCTTTGGATTCGCTTGTATATTCAGCAGCTGGCTTGGATAACCCTAAATCTGTGATGTAAGGTAATTCTTTGCTCGATAAAAGAATGTTTCCTGTATGGAGATCTCGATGAACTAATCCGGCTTCGTGTACTTGTTGTATACCTTTTGCGATTTGCAATAAAAAATTAAATTTTTTATACCATTGCATTTTGCAAATTTTGGATATGTTATTTCTAATATTTCCGTAATCAATAAATTGCATGACAATCATGAAATTATCTGTTCCTTCATGACGAGTAATTCCATAGCAGCGTGCAATATGAGATCCGTTATGACTGCATTTGTAAATATTCTTTATCTACGTTGTATACAGTAAATAATAGTTATATTTTCGATAAGCAAAAAAAATACAGTAATAATATATTGATATAATCACCTCATTTAAAAATTTGCTATTAATATTTTGTGAATTTTTAAGGCATTTTAAAGCAACCCTTGTAATTCCCCTCCTTTTCCAATGACTCTCTCTTGCATTCCAATAAAGAATATACCCGTCAATCCATTCTGCCAAGTATATTTCGCTAAAGCCGCCTTCGGCAACGAATCTCAAATTCTTGAATTTTGAATATGGAATCCACTCGAGAATTCTATATCGGCTATTTTCCGTTAATTGTATTTCTTTTATAAATGCATCGATATCATTGTTTCCGCTTGTCCAAGTATCAAATTCTTGTCGAAAATGAGAAGAATTGCAAGGCTGACACCAATAATTATCTGATGTCTCCTCATAACACTGGTTACATTTACTTCCTACAATAATAAATAAATTTCATAAATTAAAAAACGAATAACGAAATACTGCACCTGAATTCAACTTACCATCTACAATAGTAAATAAATGTAATACGATTAAATCGCAATCAAGATTTTGCGAGAAAAATACGGTAACTGGATTGACTTACCCCCTTTAAAAGTGGACGATTAATACAATTAAATCCCATTATATAATCAGGTATGATTTTTTCACGAAAAAAAAAAACTGAATTCATATTACAATCTACAATTGTGAAGAATAAAATACAAACAATTACATTCATTTCTTTTGATTTTACAAAAATTTCTTAGATTAGACTTACTTCCTATAAAATTAGGTAATCAATTAATTCTTATTCCATTATTTTATAAAATGATGAAAAGATCATCCTGGGTTAAACTTACTACCTACAGTATAAAAGTTTATGATTAAAATACATCTCTTGATTTTTTGAAACAAATTGCGGAAACATCTTGGATTGAGCTTACTCCCTATAAAATTTAACGTTTAATAGAATGAAATCTCGTATTATATGATTTTTACCGAACGAAGATACCTGGATTAGTCAACATATTTCCTATGAAAGTTCACGATCAAGACTAATAAGTTTATTTCGTATATTTCAAGGAACAAATAACGAAACCATCCTGGATTAAACTTACTCCCTACAAAAGTTGAAGATCAATATAATTAAATTTCATTTTATATTATTTTACGAAAAAATAACGAAAACATCATAGCTTTAGCTTACCCACTACTGTATTGTATAAAAATCGATGACTAATACAATAAACTCATTCATATAATTGCTAAATAATATCGTAAGTGTCTTTGATTCAACTTACAATCTACAATAGTAAAGAATATGAACTAATTAAATCTTATTTTATAGGACTGTGAATAACGAAAGAATCCTGAATTCAACTTACAATCTGCAATAGTAAAAATAGTAAATATGAATACAAATAAATCTTGATTATTTTACGAAACTATTAACAGAACATCCTATATTTGCTTACCCACTATAAAAGTTGACAATTAATTCAATCAAATCTCATTTCATATGATTTTATGAAGTACTGTACAAAGGGTTTAACTTACAATCTACAAATAGTAAAATTAAATATGGTTTTTTCAAAACAAATAACGGAAATATATTGGATTCAACTTACTCCCTAATAAAGTAGGTGATTAAAAAAATAAAATCCCATTTATTATTTCACGAAACAAATAATAAAAATATCCGGGATTAAACTTACTCACTATAAAAGTTACCGATTAATACATAAAAAATTCGTTTTATATTACAATATTTGCGAAATATACTAGATTCAACTTACAATCTACAATGATAAAGAATAAAATCCAGACAAATCCAAGATTTTACGAGATAAATAAAAAAAACACCCCATATTCAGCTTACCCACTATACAGTTAATAATTAATACAATTGAATCACATTTCATGACAAAGAAAATATCTTGGATTCAACTTACAATCTACAATCGTAAATGAGAATATAATTAATATAATTTCATAGTTTTACGAAAAAAGACAAATTTTCTGAATTCAACTTACAATCTACAATAGTAAAGAATAAGAATACATTTCATGTTATTTTAGAAACCAATGATAAAAATATTATATTTGACTTACCCGCTATAAAGTTGTCGGTTAATATACTGCAAATCTAATTTCATATAATTTTTGCAAAATATTTGGGATTCAACTTACCATCTACAATAGTAAAGAATAAAATACAATTAAATCTCATTTAATATAATTTTACGAAGATAAAATACGTTCAACTTACTCTCTATTAAAGCTGACGATTAAATTACATTTTACATGATTTTACAAAAACAAATGACGAAAATATTATGAAATAGCTTACTCCCTATATAAAAGTTGATAATCATACAAAAAATCCTCATTTCATATGTTCTATGAACCAAATATCGAAAATATTCTAGATTCAACTTACAAGCTATAAGATTAACGATCAGTGCAATTAGCCTTATTTTATATGATGTTACATAAAAAATAACAAATAAGTTCAACATACACACTATAAAATTAACGGTCGATACAATTGAATCCATTTTATGATATTTTTTACAAAATAAATATGGAATATTCTGGATTCAACTTACTATCTACAATAGTAAATAAGAAGGATACAGTTAGATTCTATTCATGTTTTACAAACAAATAACGGAAGCATCATGGATTCAACTTACTCCCTATAAAAGTTGACGATTCACACAAATGAACCTAAATTAATATGGTTTTTTATGAATAATGACGAAAGGTGTCTCTTACCATCTACAATAAGAATAAATATAATATTAAATCTCATTTTAATATAATTTTACGAACAATATACTGATTCAACTTACAATCTCCAACGATAAAGAATAAAAATCAATAAAACTTCTTTTACATTATTTGAAAAACAAATAACGAATATATCTTGGATTCAGCTTACCCACTATAATAGTTGACGATTAATATGATTGAATCTTATTTCACAAAAAAATAAATGAAAGTATTCTCGATTTAACTTTACCATCTACATCAGTGAAGAATAAGAATTCAATAAATCTCTTTTGTGCTTAGCTATATATCTTGGATTCAACCTACCATCTACGATAGTAATGAATATTAATACAATTTAATCTCATATTATATTAATTTACGAAACAGTGACTAAAAATATCCTGGATTCAACTACCATCTACAACATTAAAAAATAAGAAAAACAATTAAATCTTGATATTATCTTATGAAAATATCCCAAATTCGACTTACACGCTACATTGATAAACAATACAATTAAAATCTCATATTATGATTTTATGAATAAATAATGAAAATATCTGGATTCAACCTACTCCCTATAAAGGTTAATGATTAATAAGAATCAAATCTCGTTTAATATGACTTCACGAACAAGTACTAGAAGAACCTGGATCCTACTTACAATCTACAATAATAAAAAAATAAAAATTTGCTTTTACAAAATAAATGGCAAAATATTTTGGATTTAACATACCATCTACAATAATAAAAGAATAATAATAACAGTTGAATTTAATTTTACATTATTTCACGAAATAAATAACGTAAGTAATCTTGCGTTTAACTTACAATCTTCAATAATAAAGAATAAGAATAGAATAAACCACATTCATATGATTTCATGAAATAAATAACAAAGGTATCCTAGATTCGACTTGCCATCTACAATAGTAGTGAACATGAAAATAATCAAACCTTATTTTATATGATTATATAAAACAAATAACAAAATATTCAGTGTTCAACATACCGTCTACAATAATAAATGATAAGAGTACAATTAGATCTTATTTTACAAAAATAAATATCTCAGATTTAAACTTACTTCCTACAAAAGTTGCCAATTAATACATTTAATCCGATTTTTCATATGATATTACGAAACGAATACTGTAAATATATTTAACTTACTCCCTATAAGGTTGATTGAAATATAATAATTCTCGTTTAATGTGATTTTACAAATAAATAACGAAAAATAATCGATTCAGCTTACGATCTACAATAGTAAAGAACATGAACACAATCTCATTTTATATGATCTTACGAAATACGGTAATATCAAAACTATCTGGATTTAACTTACCGTCTACAATAGTAAATAATAAAAATATATAATAAATCTCATTCATATGATTTTACGAAACAAATAACGAAATACACTGGATTCAACTTGCCATCTGCAATAGTAGATAATTTTAATACAGTTAAATCTCATTTTACGAAATAAATACGTAACGAAGATATTTAAGATCGTGCTTACCAGCTGTAATGGTAAATAGTAAGAATGCAATTAAATCCCATATTATGATTTTTGCGAAACAAATAACGAAAATAACCTGGATTTACTTACTATCTACAACAGTAAGGAATAATAATACAATTAAAATCTCATTTCATATAATTTTACAAAACAAACAACGAAATACTCTGGATTCGACTTACAAGCTATAAAGTTAACAATTAGCACAAATTAAATCTCATTTGCATATTTTACGAAACAATAACGAAAATATTCTGGATTCAAATTACCGGCTACGATGGTAAAAGACATGATATAATTAAATATCATTTAACATTATTATAAGAAACAAATAGTGGAATATTCAGTATTTAACTTACCATCTGCAATAGTAAAAATAAAACACAATCAAACCTTATTTCATATTATTTTACGAAACAAATAAGATATTCATGGACTTACCATCTGCAATAGCAAAGAATAAAAATATGATTTCATATGATTTTATATGATTTTACGAAATCAATAACGAAAATTATCTAGATTCAACTTACTTCCTATAAAGTTACATTTGAATTCCATTTCATCATTTAAAAAAACAACGAAAATATCTTCAATTCAACTTACTCTCTATTGAGTTAATAATTAATTCAATTAAATATTATTTCATACTATTTTACGAAGTAAATACAGTAACTGGATTCAACTCACTCCCTGTTAAGTAGATTATTTATACAGTTAAGCCTCATTTCCTATGATTTACAAAATACAGTATCCTGGATTTAACTTACAGGCTACAGTATAAAATTGACGATTAATACAATTAAATCTCATTTCAATATGAATTCACAAAAATAAAGAAAATATCCAGGGTTTCATTTACCATCTACGATAGTAAAAATGAGAATACAATTAAATCTTATCTAATATGATTTTATAAAATAATATAAATATCCTGATTTTAACTTACCATCTGCAATAGTAGAGAATAAGAACACAATAAAAAATCTTATTTTCATATGACTTTATAAAAGAAATAACAAAAACTTCCTTGATTTAACTTACCCCCTATAAAGTTAAGATTGATACAATTGATTACATTTTTATTGTTTTACGAAATAATTAATCAAAATATCCTGGATTCAACATACAAGCTATAAAAGTTTAACGATTAACACATTAATCCCATTTTACTGTAGATAATATTACGAAACAAATAACAAAATATCCTGGATTCAACTTACTCTCTATGAAAGTTTATTAAACATAATTAAATCTCGTTTTATATGATTTACAAAAACTATCCTGGATTCACTTACTACCTATAAAAGTCGATGATTAATACACTTACGATTTGGCAAAACAAATAATGAAAATATCCGAAATTAAACTTACTCCCTATAAAAGTTGACGTTTAATGCAATTGAATTTCATTTTAAATATTTCTATGAAACGAAAAAAGAAAACCATAATGGATTCGACTTACATTCTATAAAGTTGACGATTAATACAATTAAATTTCACACATATGATTTTATGAGACAAATAACGAAAATATCTTGGATTTAACTTACTATCTACAATAGCAATAATAAAATGCAATTACATATTTACGAAACAAATACTGTAAGAAAAGATTATATATACAATTACCATCTACAATAGTAAAGAATAAGAGTTCGATTATTTTCGTTTAAAATGATTTAACGAAACAAATAATTGAACATCATGGATTCAACTTACAAGCTATAAAAGTTAACGGTTAAATTTAATGTAATATTAATTTTACGAATAACAAAATATTTTAATTCAACTTACGCCCTACAAGAGTTGACGATTAATAAATTGAGTTTCATATCATATGTTTACGAAACAAATAATTAAAATATCTACTGTAGATTTAATTACCATCTACAAGTATTATGTTAAGATTAATAAGAATATGAAATAATTATGCCAATACTTTTTTATAACTTTTAAGCAACTAACCTTTTGCCATTTCTATCAACTTTTTTGCATCTTTGGAAATCATGGTATTAAAATTGGAATAACCTTATGGTCACTAGCCGAGATTTATTACCAAAAATAAGTGACAGGTGTCCCTTACTTTACTTATGCGACACTTGTGCGTCACCTGTGCATCATATGTGCAGGCACTTATTACTGATCGTCACGTCAAAAAAATCGCGAAAATCACGAAAATTGTCAAAATCGCCACGAACTATATTAATGTTTCACGGAACTGACTTCACCTAAATATAATATGAGTTATAATTATGTATATATAAATAAATAATGTTTATCAATAAGAATTTGAAAATTGTAAATTAACATTAAAAATAAAAATAGTTTTATTAATAAAAAGATTTTTTTAAAAAAATCGAAATTTATTTAAAAATTTTAAAATTTCAAGTTATTAAAAATATTATATAAAATAGTTAAGAATAAAATTTATAAACTATTTTTTTTAATTAGATTTGTATATATAGGTTTCTTTTCTTTTTGTTAAAAAAATAAATCAACTTTTCACTATTGTTTTGATCTATATGTATCTTCTAAAAATTAACAGACAATATTTTTAAATTGAATAATGTTAATTAATTGATAGTTAATATTTATTTACTATTAAAATTATTTTTATTTAATATTATTAAAATATAATTATTATTTATCTCTTCAATATCAAAAATATTATCATCTATTTTATTATTATTGTTATTTTATTATTGTTTTAATAACTATTATCTTCAGAAGTTATTATTATTATTTTTTGGAGGGGTTTTCCCAGTAGGCAAACATTATCTCTTTATTTGTTATCATATATTGAAGGTATACATTGAGAAAGAAACAACATCTCTTGAATACATATTGCATACAACAAGTTAAATTCTAGCTTGCTTACTTGATCACTATCTAACTAATATTGTAAAAAATTTCAAAAGCAATATTAAAATGTCAGATAGTGAAGTAGTGACTATACCTACCTACTTGTCAAAATTTTATGAAATCTTTTGATTTTTTGAATATAAAATAAATAAAAAAAAATAACAAATATAACTAAAACAAAAATTAAGTCAAATGAACTATAGAATCTATAAGTAAAAACTTAATTATTTCCTCAAAAAAGCCTCCAGACAAGTGCATAATCCCATCTTTCCAGCTCTTTGGTTACCATAAATAAAAGAGTATATGTGATATTGCTTGTTGTTATAGTTGTTGTTGTGATACAAAACTGGTTTGGGCATGCTCAGTTTTTGTTTTGATTTTTACATAAAATCTAATTGGATGATTGTAGGGTGCTAATTATTTAAAGAAAATAAACTGATTTTGGTTTTTTGATTAGGTAGAAATGTTGTAAAAATTATAGTAGCACAGCAAGTGTTACCAGAATATTGTGATTAAGTGTTGATTTGAAACAAATAGTAGATCCATTAATTCTATTTGAGTATATATTATAGACAGTATTTGACTTAGTAAATATAATAATAATAATGTGTATTATTTTTATAATAGAGTAAGAGTAAGGAGAGATACAAGATAACAAAAGAAAAGAAAACTGCTATAGGCATTTCCTTATGCAACTGAAGGATAAGCAAGACTTACAAACTTGAATAAACTTTAATTAAAAATCCTATCCCACTGTACCAGTTGTCTTAAAGGAATAGAGCAAAAATGAATTTTCTGGCACAACACTAGTTAATTTGATATTTTTATGTCTCAAAAACATTTCCAAGCATATCATTTTTTATATATTAATTCAAGCTTTTAGTTACATAAGAAAGTCACTAGCTATATTGCATCTAATATATGGCTTGATTTATTTTTTTTGCTATATTTTTATATCAAAATATATTATTTTTTATATTTCAATTCAAGCTTTTGATTATATATGAAAGCCACCAGCTATACCATATCCAATATATGACTTGGTTTATTTTTTTTGCCATATTTTTATTACTTTTCTGGTATATAAAAGTTTAATAAAAATTATATATATATATAACCAAGTCTAATAAAAATTTATATATATGTCAAAAGTCTAATAAAAAAAAGTCTAATAAATATTATGTCGACTCCACAGAAGTCATTATAATATACATGTGGTGTAAATTATTTTGTTGTTGACTCAATTTCCAAAATCCTCAAAAATAATTGCATCATGACTCAATTATTTATATGTTTTAATAGTAATTCAATTAATTGCGTCAAATAATTGCATCAATTGTGTCAAGGATCTACAAATTTCAGCAATATATATAATCCTATAGACTTATCGCAAGAGTAATCAACACTATTTAATTAATGCTCCAGAAGAAATCTTAACTCAACTTTACTCAAAAAGAAGACCAAACCTCACACCTATCATTGAGATCAAAAGCACTATACCAACAGATATCTTGCTTCACCTTAATGTTAAAATACTTACTAACATCAAACAAATTCTCAAGACAAATTAATTCTTTGTTATTATAGACTTAGACTTTAAAGATGACTATATTATAGCAAGAGCAAGAGACACAACTGTCACCTTTTACTCTGAGCACAACAAATACATCAGTACTTTGCTAGTTCTAATTGGGATTCTGGTAGCAGCAAAAAGCAACATCTACAGTCCCTTCCAATAAATGAAGGACCACTTAAGAATTATTATAATTAAACAAAAATAGTTGTCATATATTAAATTTTTTATTTTATTAATAAAAATAACTTTTATATATTAAGTAAACTTGTTCCTCATAATGAATTCTATATATGGCTAAATTTTTATTAAATTTAAACAAACTTTTATTATTACATTTAACGATTTTTT
>CAJVPV010002105.1:0-13853 GCA_910591835.1 Acaulospora morrowiae
TGTCACATCGTCAGGGGTCAAAATCGCACCATGTATGCGTTTGACAAATATACCCGGCCTTGTAGGTCGTCTGGGTCACTCAGGGGCGCTCCGGGTCTCTTGGCGCAGCACAGGATTGTTACAGAAGGGCTGCTTCAAGACTGTTGAGATTTACTGAGTCAAAGGCTTTCGCAATGTCAAATGAGGAGATCCAGAGTTCGTTGTTTAGATTGGTGGCTACATTAAGAGTTGAAGCTGTAATTGTTAAGGGCTCCATTGCACTCTGCTCTGCTAACCCGATAAAGTTGGCTTAGGACAGAATGTTATTTTTGAGAAGGGTCGATGATACTCTTGTGTTGATAATTTTTGTAAATATTTTTCTGGTTGATTCAATTAGTGAGATTGGTCTAGTATCTGCAATGTTACGTGACCAAATGATTTTCTTGGGCAAGAGGACTATTGTTGATTTTTTCCAATTTTTTGGTATTTGTTTATTCTCAAGTATAGAGTTGTAGAGTTGTAAAAGTCTTTTCTTGGAGTTTTCTTTCAGGAAGTCTATTATTTCGTAGATAATTCCTGAGTCCTTCCATGAGGAGTTTGACAGGTTAAAGTTACTATTAGCCAGAATTCTTTTGAAATGATTGTTTATGATTCTCTTGATTTGATCAGGGTCATCGGTTAGATTTCTATTTTTGTTTTGTATGATGTTGAGATTCAGCAAGGGTTTTAAGTCACCCAGGGCTTTTTTTATGAAGTTTTTTGGTTTTTCCCAGAATTTAATAACATTGTTTGTGATGGCTTTGCAGATTTGATCTGGTTGTTGCTCATTAATGTTGTGTAGTCTTTCTTTGATTAGAATTTTTCTTGCCTGGTTTAATGACTTGATAGTAACTGATGTGTCTTTGTGTATTTTTTGATGAATAAGTGTAATGTACTTTGGAAGGGTAATTGTGCTTGATCCTGCTATATCCTTTCTTTTTTCTTTAGAGATTATGTTTTTAATTCGCCTAATTGTTTTGAAATAATGGAAATGGCCATATCCTTTTGTCTTGTGCAGTTGTAGTTTTATCAGGGAGAGGTTGTTTCTTGCTGTACTAGTTAGGATACTGTTGAAGGTGAACCATGAGATATGGTTTGATGTGGATGATCTTAATTTAACTTCTTCTCTAAAGTTGGATTTCTGGAGATCTGTTGCTTGTTTCCAGTCAAAAAATTTTATTTGACAGCCAGAGGCTGGCAGTTTGTATTCGAACCAGTCAAAGATGACTTGGACTTGCTTGTGGTCTGTGATAATTGAGTCTGAGTCGAAGGTTTTTGTATCTAAAACTTTGGCTCCTAGGTGGCTGGTACACCAAATTTGATCAATTCTTGATGCACTAGAGTTTGTTATGTGTGTGAATTCTTCTTGTTTCTTTATAGTTCCGACTATATTGATCCAATCTTGTATATGGTTATAGATTCTTCTTTTGGGATTTGTTGTTGGAGCATTTATAGCAGGTGTACTGAGTGGATATGTATTGAAGTCTCCTGCCATTATTTGATGTGCTGGCTTTTTGAATCTTCTTATGAATTTGACTAGGGACTGTATTGCTATGTTCCTTTCTTCTCTTTCGTGGGGCAAGTAAATGGAGGTGATAATCAGGTTGATATTTGGTTTGAACTTGAGGTGGGCTGCGCACCAATATTTGTTTTCAGTGAAAGTTTCGAATATGTGGTTGCATAAATCTTTGCCTATGATTAGGCAGGCACCATTTTTTGATGAGTCTGATGGTTTGCTGGCAATTATTACTTTGCCGTTTAGTTTTTTCGGGAGATATTTGTTTTTTGAGATTTTTGTTTCTGAGCAGCACATGATAGTTCTTTCACTCTTGAGATCCTGCACTAGTGCTATGAGTTTGCTTCTGTTGTTTAGGCCTTGAATATTTAAGGTAGTGATATTGAGTAAATTTTTAATTTGCGGGAGTGTATTGTTGTTTTGAGGGAGGGGTGTTGATAATGGGATAGTTTGTTCTACATTTGGAATTAAAGAATGACTATGGTCAGTTGGTGTATTCATATTAGCAGATGAAAGGGACAAGATCAAAGCCAGGCTCTGGCAGATCTTCGAAAGCTATGTATTCTTCAGGTAGTCTATCGAAGATGTATTTTTTATGAAGTTGGGCAATTAGTGAGGAAAGGTTTTCGTCATCTTTCAGAGGGAATCAGATTTCAGAGAGATTTTCTTCGGCTGTTTTATTGAGTTCTTCTATTGAGGGGAGGGGTGGCTTAGGGGCCTGGAACCAGTCCTCTGGTATGGTGCAGAACTCGTATCTTTCATGAAGTTTGCATACTATTGGCAAGAAATTATCTGAACGATAATCAATGTGGTCTTCAAGTGCAATAGATTTATCTACATCTGTAATCTTGACTGGAAGCTTTTCTTTATTGGTTTGCAATATGGATGGGTCAATCCACAGTGGGCCGAGAGGCAGATTGAATTTAAAGTCCTTCTCTAGACACTTGATTAGCCGCATGGTATCTTCTTTGTTTTTTGCTGGAATAGTCATATTGAGTTCATCCAGCAGTGGGTTTGGGGAATGGGGAAGTGGTCTTTTGAATTTGTAGTAGTCCAAGGGCAGAGTTCTAAAGCTGTACTCCTTTCTTAGGATACCTATAAGTTTTCTGGTATCCATTGAGTTGGATCATGTGGAAAGTAAGTTGCAAGATGTTCTGGAAGCAGTTTATATGATGCTGGGAGTGGTGTCTTTGGTGGAGGCAAGTACAAGTAGGTCTTTGGGAGTTTTGTAGGAACTTCGTAGAACTTAGCTAGTTCTTTAATTTTTGCTGTCAGGTCTTTGAGATTTTTTCTCTCAGTGATTGGGAAGAGGTGTTTAGTTTCCTCGTTAAGATGCTCTGGGTCTTCCAGGAGGGAAGAGAAGTCAAAGAAGTATGAGTCGAGCAGTTGTTCAAATTTATAGTGTGTTCTTAGTACGGCGACTACCGGGGAGAGATACGATTTTCTCTTGATTGAAAGTGGGCATGGAAGCCTGATGTTTATGTTAGGAGAAATTAACTCTGGTTTGGCTGGCAAGGATGGAAGTGGTTCGTATAAATTTTCTTTTATTAAGTCTAACAGTTCAATATAGTCTAGGCTGTCTTCATTGTCTTTAAGGAAGTAGTTGCATTTGAACTTGAGAATTTGTGCTATTTCAAAGTATCTAAATTTTTTGAGGTCTGTGAACCTAAGGCACGCAACTAACAAGGTTGAGTTGAGGATCCATCTGATTTTTCTTTTGATTCTTCTGCTGATATAGCCAACGTCATTAATTTTTTTGTAGTTTTTGTGTATTTTGATTTCTAGTGCTTCATATTCGATCTGGTGGTTCCTTTAAGTAAGTCAGTCATTCTTGGTAAACGCTCTGAAGAAGGTTCTATCCCTTAGAAGGATTTTGATAAAAATTGCGAAATGAGGTTCCTGTTGAACTGAACCCTTTGGGGTAGTATTTATTTTAGTGAATAAATCTGCCACTGCTTTGGTATTGGTGCGGCATAAAGATAGCTGCGATGCCAGATTGATGATTATATTGTGTTTGCTAATGAAAGGGTTGTTTGTATTTACTGTTTGATTGTTTGGGGAGTCATCTATGGGGTGATTGAAGGTTGGATCGCTCTCCATAAAGATTTCAGTTATTCTATTTTCTTTGGCGCTTGGTGGTGCTGTAAGAAGCAGGCTTTCTGAAGAGTTATTTGCAGAAGATGGACATGGGAAGTTTATCAGGTCTCCAATTAGATTTTGCTCTTCATTTGGCTGTTCTGTCTTGTTTGATACATTTTCTCTTCTTATTTGGTCTGGGTTGGGGTCTAGATGAGCAATAGGAATGTTGCCATATACGTTTGCTAATTCTTCTTGAACCTGGCAGTCAAATTCCAACAGGGAACTAATGTTGCCTATGGAGTTTGTTTGATCCAATGATTCCATAGAGACATCATTGTCCGAACATGGGCTGGTAGGTCTGATTGTGCTTCCTGATTTGTCATGATTGTCATTGGTAGTGATTGCATGGTGGTGATCATCTATTTGCATCATGTCACTTAGATTGTAAGGATCGTTGTTGTTTAGTGGTGCAGCATTTGTTATGCTTAATATGTATGCACTTTCAAGTACTACAGGAAGTACATTTGCATTGCTGCTGGCTTTGACCATATTTGGAGTGTTCGTGTTAAGCTGATCATTTGATGGGGGTAAACTGTTTGAGGTTTTTTTGAGAATTTGGGATATGGATTTTTTTCCATCCAAGTTTGTTTGGGAGGTCTGTTTTTTGTCTTCAAGTTCTTCATCCTGAACAGGTGTGTTGGGTAGGGTGTGAGTTGGTGCATTCTGAATTTTGTCGAGACTGAATTTGCTTCCATTTTTGATTATGTTGACTTGGTTCCAGGACAGGTGAAAGGTGTAATTTAAGTTGCTGTCTAACACTTTCCTAGTGATGGTCTCCCTTATGCTTTGGGCAAGATTATTCCTTTCCTGGTATTGAAAGAAGTCATTGAGATTGTTTTGGGTATTGATTTTCATGTTGTTGATGGTTATTATTGCCATTGTGTGTGAGTGTGGAGGGTTGAAGCCGGTTGACACTTGCTTGAAGGCAATAAAGACGATGTCTATTAGTAGAGAGTCATTGGTGATGTTTGGGTTGCTGTTGATGGTTGGGTTTTGTAGAGGGACAATCCAATACTTGGAGAAGTCGGCTAGAGTTGGGATGGATATATTTTTTTGCTGGTTTGGTGATTTGGATAGTGTTTGAGTTGCTTTCCTTGTATACTACAGAAAAGAGATGTTCATTTGGGTTTGCTACTATGATATTCAAAAGGATATGAGGGGAGTTTGGAGGTTTGCCCTTGGGAGAGGAGCTCCCAGGAGCGATTGTTGTTTTGCTTCTCCTTTGAATTTTGTCAGTTACTAAAAAAGGAAATTTTTAAGTGATACAAATTTTTGGGGAGAGAGTTTTTTTTTTTCTATTGGAAGATCTGTTAATGCCAGCCAAATTAGAATTATTGCAGAAACATTTGAAAGTTATAAATCAATGAAAGTAGGGCAGTTTAAATATATTGATAGTTATCAATTTATGAAAAGTGATTTATCAACTCTTACAAAAAATTTAGGTGATAATTATCCGATAATAACTAAGCATTTTATAGATCAAGGTTTTACAAATGAACAAATTGTATTAGTATATTGTAAAGGAGTTTATTCCTATGAATATATTGATTCACAAGATAGATTTTTAGAAACAAAACTTTCACCAATTTATGAATTTAATACATATATTAATGGAAAAATTTCTCAAAATGATTATAAATATGCTCAAAAAGTATGGAATGAATTTAATTGTAGAAATTTTGGTGATTATCATAATCTTTATATTAAAACATATGTACTTAGTTTGGCTGATGTTTGGACAAATTTTCAAAAAACTAGTATACAATATTATAAACTTGATCCTAGTTATTATATATCAGCACCAGCTTTATCTTGAAATGCAATGCTTAAGATAACTAAAATTAAAATTGAATTATTTACAGATATGGCTATGCATGATTTTGCGGAAAAAGCTAAACATGGTGATATATCTATAGCATGTTATTGATATTTTGAAGCTAATAATTCCAAGATAGGTAATGATTTTAATCCTTCTAAACCTACAAAATGGATTTTATATTTTGACGCTACAAATCTTTATAGACATTCAATGAATTAATATTTGCCTATTGGAAATTTTATATGGGAAGAAAAAGAAGCGCATTTTAAAAATAATAAAGAATATCAAAAAGAATGGCTTAATAAAATTTTCAAAATTAGACTGGATTCAAGACATGGTTGTTTTATAAAAGTTAATACTCATTTTCGATTAAAAACACATGATTATCTTAGTGATTTATCACCTGCTGTAAAAAATATTGCAGTTGAAAAAAGTAGGTTAAGCCTCTATAATACAGATCTTATAGATAATGATCACTTTATTAAAACCAAAAAATTAGTTCCACATCTTAGACCACAAAAAGATTATGTTATTCATTATCTAGAACTTCAATACTATGTAAAATTAGGTATGATAATAGATAAAATTACAGAGATTTTATCATTTGATCAAACCAATTGGCTTGCTCCTTATATAGTATTTAATACTGAAAAACGGAATAAAGCAAAAGAAACTGGAAATACATTTCTAAGTAATTTCTTCAAACTTATAAATAATGCAATATTTGACAAAACTATGGAAAATGTTCGCAAATATCAAGATGTCAAAATTATGAAAATGACTGATAATCAAGATGAAAAAGCATTTATAAAAAAGATTCATAAACCATCTTTTAAATATGTCAGACAACTTGGTCCAACACTTATAGGAGTGCATATGGGAAAAGCAAGTATAACTCTCAACAAACCTATTCTTGTTGAAGTATCAATATTAGGTCTTAGTAAACTTCATATGTATCAATTCTGGTATGAATATATAAAAGAAAGATATGGTAACAATACTAAACTTGAATATATGGATACCAATTTTTTTTTAATTGAAATTGAAACTGAAGATATTTATAAGAATATGGATGAAAGACCTGATATCTTTAATTTTAATGGAGACCAGACTATTGGTAAATACAAGGATGAGTGTCCTGATAATATAATTACAAAATTATATCATATCCGCTCAAAACTTTATCATTATGTGCTAGGTGATAAAACTACAAAATTAAAGTATAAAGGAGTTAGTAAGAAATGTATGAATAATATGGCTTTGAAATATATATACCAACATTAGCCAGTTTATTATTAGATAGTCCAATAGATAAAAATGAAGTATTTGATCCTATAACACAAGTATATTATGATTGTCTCTTTGATGATAAAGTATTCTATACAAAAAATGTAGGTATTCGATCAAAAAATTATGTACTATCCTTAGTGGAATCAGATAAAAAAGCGACAGCTCCTATTAACAATAAAAATGAATATTATCTGATAAAATATCGAGCTTGCCATATGGTCATTGGAGAATTAATGCATATAAAGATATGATTAATAGAAATATTCCTCATATAGATGCAGAAAAAAGAGCTATGAATGTAAAACTTAAACCAGAGATAGAATTTTTAGTCGAAGAACATATAGCATAAAATATTGAGATATAATTCTAATTAATTTTTAGAAGCAAATATCATTTATTTTTCTGTTATTCTTAATTGCACTTAACTTTGCAACCAGCTTATCTAATGACAGGTCCGTTTCATATCTTCTGGCTTCTAACCGGTTATTATGAGACAACTCACAGAGAAAGTATTTCTTAAGATATATTTCGTTATTATTTATACCCAATGCTATTATATAATATTTCACCATCTTATAATATTCTTTTACTGGTATGGATATTTGTTTCGGTGGTGGAAACTCTCATGAAATATCCAATAATACATCAGTTCCATCAAGCAGTATAAGAATATGATTGGAGAAATTTATTTCTGATATATTTGCCTGAATCAATAGTAAACCTAATAACAATATATGTGCAAATTCAGGTTTATTAGGAACTGAAATATTGTTAACCTCAATCTGTTTCCATTTATTGTCTTTGGATCGGAAAGAAAGATTTATTTTATGGATTTTTCCTAGTATTGTTATGCTATCTTCTATAGTTACACAATGTGAGGATACTGTTGTATCTAAATTATTTGATAATTTTTCAGATGGAAAATGAATTAATAGTTTTGTCTCTTCTTTATAGGAAGTATCATTCTCTAAGTCTAGTACATCTACTATCATTCTCTAAGCCTAGTACATCTACTAAACTCCTGCCTATAAGATTACGATTGCTGACGGTATCTAGTATAGTTTTAACTGGTACTTTGTTAATTTCGCAAGATAAAATTCTTATCGTGATGTTTTATTATAACAATATATTTAATTCTGCATTTTTAAATTTGTATTAATTTTTTTTATTCGGATTTTTATATAATTTTATAAAATATTAATGTAATAATACAATACAATATATTAAATATTTTTTCATAAAAGAATATATTTATAAAATTATATGACTTTTCATAAAAGTTATTTAAAACTTCTTACTCAATTACCTCCATCATTAATAAAAGCTAGATGGATTCGTCTTACCAGTCGAAAAAAAATCCACTGACTGAAAATGAGGCAAGTAGTATTAATCCTATTATTGAGTTATTTTTAAAGCATAAAGTTAATCAATATCAAAAAAATAAATAACTTAGATATAATCCTATTCAAAATATAGACCTGTGGGTCTATAGTGTAGTGGTTAACTCTCCACAGATCAAATCACAAGATACCAGTTCAATCCCAGGTGAAGGCGATTGAATAGAACATATATGGTATCTGGCACCATAACCTGTTATATGCTGTTTCTCATGCGAAGCCGTTTCACATGCTGATCCAACAGGCATTGAGATTGTGATTTCTAGAAAAGGTGTTGCGGTGTAATAATCGTCTGGTTGGCGTTACGATGATCATTGTCAAGTTTGGTGTAATTCCCAGTTTCATAACAGATCATTTCCCCTTCCTATAGTCCACGAGACTATAAAAGAAATTATGGAGGGCCACAAAACTGGAAATTTTTAAGCAAGACTTTCAGCATAACTCCCCTGCAGCACAAGTTACGCACTCGCCAGTAACACCCACCATTCTTACCTGTAGTGAAAGTATTTAGTTGGTAACGATCACCAGAATGAAAGACTCCCCTTAAGACTTAGCCTGACTTTGGAGGATTTGCACCTTCTTAAATAAGCAGCCTATGCTTGAAGCCTGGCATTATCTACAAAGGATTGGATCGTCAACCCCAAGAAGGTTTAAAGGTACACTACTGGCCATAGGGTTCCACCCATTTCCCAAATATGAATCCCCTTGCATCAATCGCTAAGATTGTTGATCCAAAGGAAGAGGACCGGGAATTTGAGACACAGTACTTCAATGGTTAATTCAGTTGGTGTTAAAAGACTTAATAGAAGGTTTACAAATTTGAGGCTGGAAGATGTAGAAAATCAGTGTGCTTAAAATAGTTCTTATAGGTAGGCTACACCCGGATAGTATACTTGTGAGTGAATTCTAATTCTAATAATTTATGTGTGAATAGAATTATACAATGTATATCATTCATAACAAATTAATAAAAATTAGAATAAAGCTTACTCGCATTTAAAAAAAAATCCTATTCAAAATATACAAAGTGAAGTTTCTACAAAAGATATTGAGGAAGAGATTAATATCCGAGTCAAACAAGCTACAGATATAATACATCATAAATTTATTAAATCTACTCGAGAACAGTTGAAATCTATTAAGCAAGAATATGATACTAGATGTGAGCGGGTTAAAATAGATATGACTAAAAAAGGTATAGATTTATTTACGTTTATACTAAAAAAATATATTTGAGAAGGAACTATATATGATCTTATTCATTCATTAGAAGAAAAAGATGGTATAATATATTTGGACATGTCTAAAAGAAATTGATTTTCATATTCTTCCCAAAGAGAAATATGATTCAAAGAATCATTACTTTGCAATTTATGAACTTGTGATATATTAACTATTTTTTTTTTGATTCATTCTCAATAGATAACCTATGAACTAAAATAGGAACAAATGTATTACCAACTTTAAATTCATATTTTCCCCAATCTACTTTATTTTCAGCAAAATCAAGCCAATTTGTACCAATAATCAAAGCATATTCATCATAATCTACAATTATTATATCATGTACCATTGTAAAATCTGTATCTCGAGATAATGCTTTATTTGAAAAAGTAATAGAAACATTATAACGCTATTTATATGATTTAGCATCTGTAGCAATACCTTTAAGAGATGGAGGTTTACTTGTATCAATTTTTAATCCAAGCTGCCTTGCTAATTTTTTACTTCCAAAAGTATTTTATGCACCACCATCTAAAACCGCTTTAGGAATAGAAATATTATTAATTTGACATTCAGCAGTTGTAATATCATTAGAAAGACGACGAACCAAATTAATATCCATTGGCTCATCTAAATCCATATTATGTGAAGACTGTGTTATAAGAGCTTCAAATTTTTTATAAATATCATTAAGCTCTTCTATAATAATTTTTCTACAAATCTCAGATACATCAGTAGGGGTAATTATTTTATTTTTGATTATTGTCTTACTAACCGGTTTTTTAGTTATTTTTTTTTTACAAGATTTGTAATTACGGTAGGATTATTATCAACTTCCACATATTCTACATCTTCCTCTTCATTATCTTCATTATTTTCATAAACTATCTCCTCATAAACTTCCTCTTCATCATTATTAGAATCTTCCTCTTCTATAGGTTCTTTATAGGTAACCAAGTTTATATGTTTTTTCTTGGGTTTAATAATCTTTTTAATAACTCTTTTTTTGACAGGTGCTTTCTTTTTTCTAACAATTCGAGAAGTATTAACAGAAGTATTTCCACCAAGTTTTCTCGTACAATTAACTATAGCCAGATCTATTTCCATAGGATCATATGGTCTATTATATTCTTCAATAAGTCCTATTTTGGCATTATCAATTATTTCTTCATATATTTTGGCTTTTTATGATTTGGGTCGATTTTGTAAATTTTTTGGTTTTGGGGGTAAATCAGGTGAAGAAGAGAAATATAATTCTGAAGTTTCTCCAGTAAGCCATTGTATTAATTTACCCATATTTTCATTTTGTATATTTTGATATGTTCCAGGAGGATGGGATTTATATTGATGAAGTGGAAGTGGATTGTTATGTGTTGAATCAATTTGTTGTGAAGATATAGAAGTCGGATTATTTTGTACTATCGGTTGTAAAGAGTTTTGAATAATTTGTTGTGGTTGTTGAGATGCAGATTGGAAAATAGGTTGAGTAATTCCGTGACTCAAAAAGTCTGGACTCCGTCCATTGGTATAAATAGAACCTCCTCCATATGTAAATGTATCGGGTTTTCTTTCAAGCCACATATTTTTAAGAGCTGTAAAGAATGCAGGAATATTGGCTGGAGCTACCATTGCCATTCTATTAAAAAGCTCTGTTGGTAATTGATTTTTAAGTACTCCTAACACATATGCATCATTATTTGGTACTCCTAATAAAAGCGGTTTAATTCTAGTTTCATAAGATTCTGGAGTATCATATGGTGTAAATTTTTCTTGGGTTAATCTTTGAGTTGCTATTTGCTGAGTACTGATATTGTGTCTTTGATATTCTTCATTAAGCCATGCTAAAAATAATGCTGGTGTATTAACTATATTTCCTGCTCGATTATTGAAAGGATTTGGTGGTATATATTTTCCTCCCATTTTTGATGCTAATATTTGCATTTTTACAGCATCATTAAACCCAGCTACAGCCCCTATAGTAGTACCACAATTATATAACTGTATAATTTTGTTAACATAATCTTCTGGAGGTTCTTGACCAATATATTGTGGGACTGGTGCAATTAGTGGCATTACTACTGCCATAACTTCTTGTATTGTTGCCATGTTTGCTATTAATGGATTTGGAAGGGAATTATTCTGTAATAATATAATTTGTCTTCTTAAATTCAAAATTAATTGTCGATATGCAAATTTTTCTGTTAATAATATGATGTTACGTCTTTTTTGAGCTCGAATAGTTATGCGTCCATATAATTCTCGAGATCTTAAAAAATTACCATGATTTTGACAAAGTATTAATGCTTGTTCTGCTTGATGCGTTCTATTTCTTTGATTAATATATTTTAGATTTATTCTATTAAATCGATGTAAACCTCTACATCTTGCACCTATATATGTTAAACCCAATATGCGTAAGCGATTTTTTAATTCAAGATTTTCATCTTCCAATGTTATATATTCAAGACCGGAATCTTCAAAATTTTCTGTAATACCTGCAAGAGATTCTGTTAATCGATGGCATTCAGACCGATATTCGTCAACTTGATTCTGTAGGTATTCATTTTTTTGGTTTATCTCATTAACGTAATCCTGCTGATTTCGAATAATTTCTACCTGCTCTTTTATAGTTTGTTGTTGATTGAATAATCTGATTTCAACTTCACTAATAATACCCTCTCTAAGAAGTGTAATTTCTCTATTATGTTTTATTTCAATCAGATTTATATTTTCTTCAGTTTCTTTTTGAAGTTTATCTACTTCATAATTTTTTTTTTTTAATGTTAAGTGAGGCATTTCTCACGATCTTTATTAATAGAGTAAAATAATAATTGTTATATAATTAATATTAAGATGTAAGATACATTGCTATACATGTCAGCCTACCACCTGATTAAATATATTTCCAATAAAAAACCCTTGAGCAGGGAAAAGGAAAGGAACTATTTAATCTTGGAGGGCTAATGCCTCCTTAATAATTTATTCTATCCTGAAAGGACATGGATAGGTTTTCCGAGAAAAGATTAAGTATTATATTGATTAGTTTGTGTTGATGGGTTTGTTTGTTGTTGTTTGTTGAGATATTTTTTTGTATTTTGTTGGGGTTGGTTGGATTTTTGTTTAGTTTATTACAGTTGGTTCGTTTGAATTTGATGTTTTGTGAGATGTCGAGGAAGTTTTCTTCTGCTATAATATCTTTGTTTCTTGGGATCTAGATGTGGTGATAGATAAGTTCGAGAGATTTATTTTGGATTTCGTTAAAAAGTTTGAGATCTTGTTGAGTTGGTTGAAAGTTATTGAAAAGATTTTTGGTTTGGAGTGTTCCTGTTAAGAAGTTAATAAGATAGATAATGGTACTGATTGTTTTTTGGATTAGATTGGGATTAAAGTTTTTGTTGTTTTTGAATTTTTTTGTAAGTAAGATTTGAGTGTCAGATATGATTTTTTTGATTATAGATATGTTTTGTTTGCAGAGCCAAATGTGATGAGTGGTTTCTGGAAAGGAGTTACAGTGTGGACATGTGTCATTTGTGTAGATGTGTGGAAGTGTAGTGTGTAGGTGGGATTTGGTTGGAAGTGTATTGGAGAGAATTTTGAGTCGGAAGTTGTAGATTTTGGATTGGTGTTGGTTGGTTGGTATTGGTGTTTTTTTTAGAAAGGTTAAAGTGTTAGCTAGGAGTGAAAGGTCTGGTTTGAAGGTTGTTTGGGCTCGTTGGGAGAAGATTATTTCTGTAGAGCGAATGGTTTTATTTATTTGCTTGAGGTATTGTCTTGTTGGGGGAATGTGATTTTTATTTGTATCGGTGAGTGTGAATTGGATTGGTGAGGAGTCGATTATGTTGATTTGTGGTAATTGGGAATTGGTTGATTGTGTTTTTTGGATAGTAGATGTGGGTTTGTAGAAGGTGTGGGAAATTTGGAGAGTTTGGATTATATTGTGGATATTTGAGATGGTAATAAAGTATGGAGTTTTGCATTTTTTCCTGTGATTGGTGAGGGGTGGGAGAAGGTTTTGTGGTTTAGTTTTGGATGTTTGGTAAAGAAGTGATATTACTTTAATTTGTTAAAAAGAAAAATTATGATTATTGTGTGGAGAAGTGATAGATAGGGATTTAATTTGATGTTGATTGTAAAAGCTTTATAGTGTTGTATATAGTTTCAAGTAATTGTTATTAGACCGGAGTGATGTTTATATGTGAGTAGAATTTCAAGAGGAGTATCGTTATATTGTGGAAGTGAGTTGATGATTTGTTGTGAGGTTGGTGATATGTATTTTTGTATTAGTGATTCGTGCAAATTTGAGTATATTGGAATTTGTGGGTTATTGACGGGTGGTTTTATAGAAAGTGATTGAAAGAGATCATTTTTAGTTGCTTTTGTTTTAGTTGTGTTGTCTGGTTGGGGTTTGATGAAGAGGTTAAGTGAGTTGATAGGTATTAGAAGTTGACAT
>CAJVPV010002106.1:0-13850 GCA_910591835.1 Acaulospora morrowiae
GGTGAGTTGGGTCAGGGAAATTTATACTTTACATGGATTCTTAACTTGTAATGGTTCTTTATGATTAAATAAATAAATGACACCAACCTGATTGCGAGATTAAAAAAAAAAAAAACAGGGTTTAAATAGTTTTTCCTGATATGTAAATACAAATTTAGAAAAATCTACAGCTTTAAAAAGGTTTTCTTATAATATATAGATTATGTATACTACATTAATCATATTTTTTCTTCTTTACAAATTTTTTAAAATTTTTATACTTACTAAAAAATTAAAGAACTGCTTATCAAGATTCTTTGTATCAGATAGTGCAAAGATTTTATTGGATAAGTCTTGGCAAATTAATAATTCTCCTATAATATATTTTCTTTTATATACTTGAAAAAATAATATAGGTTTAGAGTTTTTCAAAATAGTAATAAGTCTTGTGATGAAAACTAGTCTTATATTATATCTAGTTGATTTAATTATTTATTAATTAGTTTTATAAGCATATATATTTATAAAATATTTTTTGTAAAATTTCCATAAAATTGAATAAAAATCTATATTAGCAGGTTAAAAAAAAAAGTTATTATTTTGTAATGATTTTATTATGATTTAATTAAAGTTATTTTAAGATTATATTATTATAATATTTTATTAATAATATTTTATAATTAAAAGTTGTCACAATATAGTTATTTGTTTACTATTTTTTAAAAAAAATTAATAATAATATCATCATTAAAACAATGATTTAATCATTACTAAATAATTAAGATTTTGTTATAATATATTAAAAACTATATATGTGGTCATATTGTTAATCTTTATTATATATAATAATATAATTTTTAATTAAATACAACTTTCAATTAATTTACTATATTTTTAATAATAATATAATTTTTAAAAAATATTTAAATTCAAAAAAATCGTAAAAAAAAAAATTCTTTTCTACTTAATATGCATATAAAAATTTATTATCAAATAAGAAAACACAAAAATTTTTTCTTCAAAAAAAACAACAAAAGACTTTGGAGAATTATTCACATCTTCCAAAATCCAATCCACTGAATCTATATACATACTACTCAATGTTCTTATTACTGATATTGATAAATATCATGTTATAATCATTCACAAAAACAAAAACACTAATATTGTATATATCACCACTCCAACCATATATATTTTGTCTATTAAAGTTTGAAAATCTATTCAAAGCTTGACTTATACCTGTCTGCCTTCAAAAAAATAATTATAAAAGCCTTAAAGTTATCTCTATCTTCTTTAAAATCTGCAAAAATAACTTAGTAATCACTATACAGAAGTAAAGTTCTCTCTTATTGATCCCATGCTATTGAAAGCCATTAGCTTCTTTTTTGAATATCAATATTCCTTCAAACTATTGAATACTGATAGGAAGAATATAATAAAGGAGCTACTTAAACTAAACCTCAACTATAAACTTTATATCTTTTGGAATAAAATCGATATTAATATTAATAAACAGGAAAATATTTTCATTCTGAAGTAAAAAACCAAAACCCTTATATTTCCTCCAAATATACCAGTATCAATTGAGAAAATAATCTTCAACAATAGTATGCAACTTGATTATGAATCTGAAATAATATATACAACTATCTCTAAGCATATTAACAATTATTCTAATCCATATGTAACCAATAAAAATTATACAACTCCTTTCAAATATAATGATAATCATCCCAACATATATACAATTAGTGTAGCTTATGCACCAATTGATACTACTATAGCACATAATACAGTACATCCCTAAATACAAATATCTTAATATAATTCAGCTCCAATATAAAAATTAATAATCAACCTTTTCTTATCCAATCAATTGAAATCTTAAAATCTTTTCTCAACTTATAGACAAATAAAATCAACAAGTTTTTTAAGCCAGAATAAGCCAGCAGATCTGTTATAAATAATATAAGAGACAGCATATCTTTTAATAAATAGAAAAAAATTCTAGGGTTATATAAAAAATTTAACAAGTGTAACAGAACTCCCAAAACCATTGTTAACTTTCTTTTGAAAATTAAAGCTAATCCAACTGGGCCATCCAGAACAACTTTATAAGATATCTTTTTAAAAATTAAACACAGGAACCATAACTTCTTTAGAACATTCACCAAGGATAAATTGATTAAGAAAATATAAGTCTATTGAGAAAAAATTCTATTTTAATTACTGCCAAGCTAACAATCTGAGATACATTACAAGATTAACTAAAAACAAAATCAAAAAATTGATTAACAAAGTTTTTTTTATTGCTTATCTCAGATCAACAGATCTTATTCTTCTCAAATACTAGCAAGTAGCTCAACTGTTAAAATATGGCTTTAACTTTTTCATAAACTTATTTCTGGAAAAAGTGGATTATCAGGAACTATATTAAACTTATAAAGCAATGATTCAAAAAAATTTACCTGAACTTCCTGAGAATCCAAAGGATATTCCTATTTCAATAATCATTAGAATATCCAAAGCTATTCCAATTACAAAAGCCAACAACACCAGTGAAGTTGCAAGTAGTCTTAGAGTCTTCTATAACTTTGATCTTCTGTTTACTTCTTACTTTGCAAAGAGACTTGATCTTCCAGCTGATTTATTGGATTTCAATAATAAAACAGATTACCTGTTTCTACTCATAGAGAGATATAAACTGACAGATCTTAAATTTCGAGTTGACAAACTAAGAGAATTTTATTATGTTTCAAGCAAACTCCCCAACTCTTACTTTAATCTCCTTTTACTAAAACTTTACCTTCTATCCACTTACAAGAATCTACCAATTTATCTTGCCAAATACTTTTCTGTTAACAATAGTATTAAAGATTTCAAGAGAGGGGTACAACTTTTCAAAGACAGCAATTGTATAGTCAATCATCTTCCACTTGATTATATCAAAATTAAATGTTTATTTCTTTTCTCTCATTGGTATAGTAAAAACAACTCAATTTTTCTACCAGTCACTATCCAGGAAGAGGCTGATGAACTGATCAAGGATCTTAAACAAAAGTTTATTGTATTAGAATCCAAATAAATCAACAATAATTTTACTTAATCAAACAAATATAAACTGCCTAACAACTTTAATACTATCAAATTAGTACTTGATATCTTAAAAAAACAAATGAATAGAGATACATTAGATTTTAGACAAACTATTACATAAATCAAAAATAAATATATCAAAGAAATTCCAAAAAAATGGATTACTTAACTGCTTTCAAACCTATCAAATCTTGCTGAAGCCACTAAATACCTTATTGAAATTAATGCTAATCTTTTACTATCCCTTACAAACAACCTTTATCTGAATGATAATATCAAAGTTCTAAACAAAATCTTTTACTTCAACAAACTTTCACCTGAATTTATAATCAAACCTGAGTTATCTAAATCAGAGATGACTCTTCTCTTCAAACTTATTTAATAATAATCACAAACTAATCCAACTTCCAACTCTTTTTAGTCAACTTCATGACAATAAACACTGCCCCTAACAATATTGCAAACATACTATACTATCTATTATTCTCTCAATTCATCTCAAAAATTTTAACAAGAAACTTAATTACCATATTCACACTCAATATTCAAGGTCTCTTTCAAAAAAATTAACATAGCAAACTTATTAAAGCAATTACAAATGACAGATACATATTCTGCTATTTTGAGACAAAAGTATCTTCAAGAAATTTACTACCAAGAAAACTTAACAACTTTACAATTATTACAAATATACTATCAATTAATACAAGCAATAGAGCTTGTATTATTACAACAAAATTTATTAGCAATTATATTTTTAATATATTTGCTCTAAATAAGTATTAATATACTATTCATCTCAAATTCAAGCCAAAAGTTGGCATATTTTTATTAATTATATACAATTAACTATTATCCTTGACTGGTTCAAATATAGACCTGACAGAATTTTATTCTTTTCAAACATATATCATTTCAATAAAGCCTCTAAGAAACAAATATAAGCAATACAAGAGGATATTGAGATCACCTGTCTTGCTAACCAAAACTATTTATGAAAAAGCCTTAATAACATTATCAAAAAAGTATTGAATAATAATATCCCTTAATGAAAACAAACAAGCCCTAATCATAACAATGACCTATTAAAACACTATACTATAGTCATCAAGTTAACAAAAAGAATACTAAAAGCTCTAAAAGAACAAAAACCCTTAATACTGAAACTTTACCATATAGCAGCATCAATACACAATAAAATCTTCAATATAGTATCCTCTCCAAAATTATTAAGAAGAGTAATAAAACTCTTAATCAATAAAAAAATGGCCAAATTAAATGAAACTATTATATTCAAACTATAAAAGAGTATTAAAAAGAATTATATCAGATTCTGATACAAACCTAAATATGCTTTCAAAAAAGCTCTTGATGATTTAAAACTATCTTTGGATCTCTCAATTCTTTTTGATGAAGATGAACTATATGATGATCCTGACAAGTTAATCAAAATCATTACAAATTATTTTAAAAAAATTCTTGAACCAAACTCTTCAATATTGATCAAACCTGAAAAAATCAATATGTATTCATGAGTTTGATTCCTGATAATACATTTAATACAGCTTGCAAAAAAATATTACTTTCTGAAATTGATAAAGTTCTTACAATCTATCCAAAAGAAAGGTATTAGGATTTACTTGTATCTCATATAAAGCTTGAATTAATCTTGCCACAGCAGCAAGATAACAAATCAAAAAATTATTTAACAAAGTACTTTTTATATTTTTTTTACCAAAATATTGAAAGCAGTTAGCTATTACACTCTTATCAAAAAAAATAATCTGGTTACATAATCTAACAGATACTCATCTTATTTCATTAATTAAAACCAGTTGGAAAATCTTCACCAAAATCATTAACAAACAAATCTTCAATATAATTGACAAAGAAAAGATTTTTTTAGGTTCCAATTTTACTGATCTTAAAAATCAAAGTATTATGAAACCAATTTCAATCATCACTTCTGAATTAGAAATTGCCAACAATAGTTATTATTGTGTAATTTTTGATATCCTTGTTATCTTTTTTTGACATATCCAAAGCATTTGACTTGATCAATCTTAATAGTCTGGATACAATTATAAAAATAATAAAACTGTCTCTCCAAATTATCTCATTAGTCCTAAACTTGCTTAACAACAGAAAACTCCAAATAATTTTACATTACAAATTGATTAATTCTCTTCAGATTAACAACAGCATTGGCCAAGATGAAATATTAGCTCTTTTCTTTGAACTATCTTTTATAATTCAATAGTTACTCAAGTTACCAATAACATATTATTAAAATTAAAAATAATTGCTTACATAAATGACGTCACCATACTTAGCAACTCTTTTAACTCTCTCCAAATATTACAGATATTTTTTGCTTCTTTTTCAAAATAAACTCTATAAAATGCAACAAGAAAAAAACTGAGTTAATCAACAATCTTAGTTTAAAAAATCTACTCCAAAATCAAGTGCTTTATATAAAGAACAAATCCATACAAACCAAGTTCTGCCATGAAGCAATTTGATACTTGAGGATATATATTTTTGGCAAATTATTTTCTATTTCCATCAAAATCAAACTTATAAAAAAAATTAGTAACTTTATCAAGGCAATCTCAAACCAAAAAAATTGGAACAGACCAATTACAAGGCAAGTATTTTATTGAATAATTTTAGTAAAATTAGACTATACTATATAAGCTACCACCTTAATCAACACAAACTGCAATAATTTACAATTAAAAATAAATAAAGCAATTAAAAACAAAATGAGTATAGAATAAACAATCTCAGACAAGATTCTCTTTTTATATACAAGCCTTAACATTACTAAACTTGAAAATAGAAGAGACCTTACAACTATCAAATTATTAATCACTAAGCTTACAAATTTCAAAAACCTTTCTCATATCAGGGAAAAGATAAAGTCTATACAAGCAGTAAGTGCAATCTGGTCATGTTCCATATGTAACTTATTTTATTTCAAAACAATATAAATAACAACAACAGCTCAGTTAGCAACAATGTACAACATTAATATCTGCCCTTTCCATATTCTTTTGAAATTCCAAACCATTAGTAATTAATTAGCTTTTTTATCAAAGTTAACAAAAAAGCAGCTCTTATACTTTACTACTCTAATCTCAAAACAATACAAAACCTATTTGTCTTTAAAACAAATAACAAACTTATATAGCAGGAACTTTATATATATAAAGAACATATATCAAATGGTTTTATTTTCTCTTGGTTCACTAACATTCCACTTTCAAGTAATACAATTGTCAGAGATACATCACATATTAATTAATTATAGGTCCTTACTACACAGTCAATAATGTCAAGCAAATAAAAAAATACATTTGCAACATATAATTATGTTTCAAAATCCTTAATATCAATTAACTTAAATTCATATAGTCAACAAAAAAAAATGTCATTCACTATATTTTTAACAATTTACAAGAACTTATAAATGGTTTTTCTTTTTAACCTCTTTATATCCCAACTGTTACTATCTCTCAACAACTATCTGCTCTATCACCAATCAATTTCTTAAATAACAATACAATTATTATTCATAGCTCTTAGAAATTTTCTATATATAATCTAAATCTCAATTCCTTCTCTCTCTTTTGGACAATTCTTATTCCACTTTGCTTAGAAACTTCTCAATTATTTACAATCGCTTGTTTCACTGTATACAAACTAAATACTGACCTATCCAAATATATTAATTGTCAAATAAAATATTCATATAGTAGTCTTATTCAAAATATTAATATTTAATTCAAAATAAAACAGATTACCTTGACCTGAATTTTTGACAAAAATTAATTTTCTTCAACTACTCCTACATCTTCAAAAAAAAACTAAATTCAAATGAAATTTATTTTCTTTATATAATTAATATAATAGGCAAAATATTATTAAATATAGCTCTTGAAAGGTTTAATACTTCCTTTGATATCATTTGAAAAAAAGAAGAAATTTCAAACTACTCTTTCAAAATTTTGCATAAAATTTGAAAGCAGTACTCAGTAACTGTTATTATTTTAACAACTTTAGGAATCAAATAAAAAAAAACCATTTCTATAATAAACACTAACATTAATTATTCAAATATAAGCACCTTCCAGAAAGTTCTTAATACTTTAAAAAATTCAAATAATTTTATTGATAAAAAAATTTTCATATCAACTATAGTATTATCATTTTGAATAAGTATTAACTATTCAATACCTTTAATATATAAATATCTACTTGATACCAATATATATTAATTGAAAAGTTGTAATAAGTTACAATTAATTTATTTTTTATATATTTTAAAGATTATTGACAATAAACTAATATTTAATAAATGTTTTATATTTAATACTTGTTTGTGATTTTTTTTTTAAAAAAATATATCCAAATTCAATTTTATTACATATATAATAAATCATTAAATTATGATTGAATCTTTATAATTTAATTATAAAATCTTTTTTTTTTTTTGTGTTTAATCAGCTGGGCCTTGCCTAACATACTTTATTATTTTATTCACATATGTATTTCATGTATTATAGGAACTACTATCTATGAACAATTTTACATATTACTAGACTATATCAATTTTACTTCATATCAGCTTGTTACTGTTAGTGTCACCCCAGAGGGATTGTGCTGAGGCTAACGTGCCAAAGCCCTGTTAGTGTTATTATTATATTGTGATGTTCTATTTGGCATTGTGGAATTTTTAAGGGGAAGTTTAAATGTGGGGACTGGGTGTAGTACCTATTTCTGGTGAATAGAACCACTGCAGAGAGAATCCTTCTAAACCCGACCACCTGCAGATGAGCGTACTATTTAATTTTCATCTTCCTAGAGCTACTCAAGAATGTTTAAGGAACTTATCTCACAAACTTACAGCCTATAGATTGTTTCAGCTATCGGTACTTATTGCTGTTTTGACTGCCTTCTCAGAATAGGTAACTGTCGGAGCGATTTATTACTGGATTGGAATAAGGCCTTTCTGAAAACTTGTAGGAAGAGACACCAGGTCCACAGGAAACGATCACTAAGCCATCTTTACTGAAAGCAGATATCTCATATACCTTACAACTTCTGGCAATCATCATGACACCAACTGGACGATTGTCGTGCTATGACACCTTTTCTGGGAATCACAATCTCAACGCCCACTAGATCAGCATGTGATATGGTTTCTCATGAGAAACAGCACTTATACAGGTTATGGCACCAGATACCATATTAATTCTATTCAACTGCCCTCACATGGAATTGAACTGATATCTTGTGATTTGATCTATGGAGTGTTAACCACTACACTATAAACCCACAGGTCAAATAATTATAAAATTATAATAATTATATAATTATCAAAATTTAATAAGTTTTAATAAAGTAGTATTAAACTTATTGTAATTATATTTAAGAGATATTATTTTTTTTATAATACAGCTACCTATTATATTATTGTGGACACTTTTTTACACTTAATTATTTAAAATTGTAATAATTAATTTTTTATAAATTTTTTAACATATATTTATTGAAACTTGATATATAATATACTAAAATTTTGAGCAATTCTATCCAGTCATGCAGAAGTTATGTGGCGATGACTCAGCATTACCTTTTTTGTATAAGACTGAAAGCAAAAATCCAGTTTTTTTTTTAAAAAAAAAATTTCTCAAAAATCCATTTTTTTTCACTTTAAATTTTTGTTTGAAATTTTTGTCGAATGTTGTGCAACACGTGAGCGATGTTACACAAATTTTAAACAAGGTTTGTGTATCACAGATCGCTATAAAAAAACAATTGGTTTTTTTCCCATTAAAATATATAACAAAAAAGATTTGATGAAGGGACAAAAAAGTTCTGTCATTTATGGATACCTAAGAGGAGATTTAATATGCCAAATTGCAACCCTTGTGAACTGTGGAAAGACTGCCACCTGGAATATAATAAATGAGTTTCGTAAGTCAGGTGAATTTGCGTAAGAAAAAAAAAAAACGTTCTGAACGTCCAAGTTTTCATATCTTTACTGATCGTAAAAAACTAAAAAGATTAGTTCAAAGAAATTGTTGATTAATTCTTTCCCAGATTATTACTCTCTTTACAACACACAAAAAAAAAAAGTTTCTAAAAATATCATTTGTTGTGCTTTATATAAAGAAAACTTGAGATCATGTGTTGCTTGTTCCAAGCCATTTGTTTCCCTCATCAATATCGAAAAAAGACTCAATTGGGCCCATTCTCATGAAGGTTGGACTGTTTGAAAGTTCAAGCATATCCTGTGGTCTGATGAAATCACAATTCGCCTTTTTCAAACCTTTCGTTGTCGAATTTGGTGTGAATCAAACGATCTCCAGGAACTTGATGTTATTGTACAAGAGATATGGAATGACATACCACTTGAGTTTTGTCATCAGCTGATTATAAGTATGCCGAATCATGTCGCCACTTGCCTAGAAGCCATGGGAGGATTTACTAAATATTAAAATAGAATTTTTAGTAAAAAAAATTAAAAAAAAAATAAAAAAAACTTAAAAAAATCAATTATGATTTTAGTTTAATAAAAAAATTCATGTTTATAGTCTTTCTTGCATAACTTTTGCAAAATAAAATGAAAATATATAAAAATTTAGTATGTGATACCTTGATAGTTACTAAATATGTAATAAAAAATTTATAAAAAATTAGTTATTACAATTTTAAATAATTAAGTATAAAAAAGTGTTTACAATAATATAATAGGTAGCTGTATATACTTTTAATATATAAAGAAATGATATTTATTTATTTAAAAAATATATATATAGCAAAAAAATTTTAAAAAATTTATTATATAAATATATTATTAAAATTAATTTTTTATTTTTTATGTTTATTAATAAAATTGATCAATGATCAATTATTTATATAAACTATTATGTATATAAATAAATAGTTTTTTAAATTTTTTTAAATTTAACAAAATTTATTAATTTATTTTAATTAATTAAAAAGTTTATAATTAAATTAATATATTTAAGAAAAAAAAATAAAAAAATGAAATAAAAAATAAAAAACAAAAATAAAAAAAATATAATTTTTATTAATTATTTTTGTTTTTGTTATAAATAGTTAAATTAATTACTTATATTTAATTATATAATAAAAAAAATACTTTAAAAATATATATATATATACTGTATATATATATGTATATAAATTGTTGCTTATTTTGTTAATTAAAAAATAAATAATATTACAAAAATATATAAACTTTATTATTATAAAAATATCAAGTCTTTTGAAAACATGTTTTTTAAATTGGAAAAAGAAATGTTAAAAAGGATTTTTTTAAATTTAAAAAGTTAATTACGTAATAAAAAAAAGTTTTTATTTAAAATGTAATTAATAATAACAATATTACTAAAAAAAAGCATGTTAAAAAAGAAATTGTATTATAATTTTAAAAATGATTTTGATTTTATTTTTTAAAAAAACAACTTTATAATAAAAAATATACAAATGTAAATAATGAGATTATATTAAAAAAACCCATTTGGGATTTACTTACGTAATAATAAAGTAAGACAAATATTTATATTAATAAATAAATATTTATGATGTTTTATAAGAAAGTGTTCGAAGATTTGCATCGAATCGCAAAGTATTTCATTAAAAAAAAAACTGTGAAATCTACCTACCTAATAAAAAATCACGGGAAGCAAAAAGAAAAGAAACAAAGCAAAATATCGTAAGTTGAGATATCAATGGTATAAATTATGCGAAATAAAGAAAGTAATGATGTGCAGTAGGTATAAAGATACCTTGAGATTCCTCAGTAGAAAGAATAATATCGTTATTAAAAAAATCCTTGTTTATGGTGGCTTTGCGTTCTTTCCCTCGATTGGAGCTCAAGCTTCTACAAAGGCATTGAACCTTATCGTGGAAAGAACCCAATGGAGAACCCTGATTTAAACCCCTCACATGGTGATCCTTACCAAAAAGTATTTTGTTAGTGAGAATGAATTAAGTTGTAGAAGACATTAGAGTGTTACAACCTATCCGCGTGTTTTGCTTGCATTAATCTACATACAAACAAAATATAATATTACACGAATGTAATTATTTGATGTCTAAAGAAAGCGCTAATACATTTGTTGTTTCTCTGATAGGTTTCTAAAAAAATTTTTGCATAGTCACACAGCGTTGTGTATGCTGTTTTTTCACGGATGTGGGATTAAGTATAGAATGCAAGAACGAAGCACGGACGCAATTAAAAGATGTAACCATTAGTGAAACTAACAGAACAAGATATAAACCCTACCACTTTCTCGCATTTCTGTTCATTATCTTTCATTCAATAACAAGAGTAAAAAGCATATCCCCTTCCACTCTCTCCTTTGCATCAATTTAACAACAATAATTCAAAAATGCGTTTCACTTCTTTCACTCTTGTTATCTTGATCGTGTGCGCTATCGTTTTAGCAGCCCCGGCGTTCGCTGCTAATTCAAAATCGTCAAAAGGTGGTGAAAAATCAGCCACAGCCGATTCAATTTCTGGTTCTGCATCTGCATCTGCATCTGCCTCTGCCTCTGCCTCTGCATCCGCCTCTGGCGCGTCCGTATCTGCATCTGCATCCGCATCATCTCCAGTAAGCTCGAGTGGTCCAACTTCACCTGCTCCCTCACCATCAAAATCCCTCTCATTCACTTCGTACTTTGATAAAACCTTATTCTTTGCTACTGGAATTGTGAGCGGATTTATCGCCTTCGGTTTCATGACGATTTAGATCATAAATATCTCAATTTTGTTACTGTATTTAGAAAATGCAATATAATAATATATAATAATCGACCTAATTTAATAGAAAATATAGTAACACTTTAGAAATTCACAAAATCATAACTGCTATGTTTTTTGATTGACCGAAAAAGGAAACAATAAAAAAGCGTAGTGACATTTCGCTATAACACTCGAATTTCCAAAAAATTATTTTATTATTGATAAACTCGTATACTTGCTCACCGAGATATTGTTGCAAACTGTTAGTTAGAAAATTATAAATTATCCGGAATATGTAAATTTTTAATTGCACGACATTAAATTGATATACCACAGTTGATGATTGCATTTAATTTCAGTTATTTGGATTACAATTGTACCACAATCAGGTTTAAATCCCGACGGTAGAAATGAACTTGTCTTACGTAAGATGTTAACATTCTGCAATCAAAAGATAATGTAAACTAAAGTTGATATCACTTTGATTTATGTTCTATAATCTGCATTGATCTTGATATAATCATAACTAAAATCACAAGTCCACATTTTCGCTTCTTCATCGCCGATTCCTAACTCCACGCTAATTTCCAGTTCCTCCATCTTTAGGATTTCCAAGGCCCTCTCTTCGTCTACATTTTCTGGTTCGCCAAGAGTAAGTAGTTTCAAAGGTGCCGACCCATCAGCCGGTATAAACGATACAGATACTTTGTTTGGGACGACCGAAGAGACATCAGAATATCCAACTGCACAAAGAATACGACCCCAATTCGCATCTTGGCCAAATAATGCGGTCTTAACTAAGGCTGAAGTGGCGATCGTGGAAGCAATTTTTTTTGCCTCCGGGAACGTTGGTGCGCCCTATATTCAAATGAAATCAAAGGTAAATCGAATAATCGAGAAAATCGATAAGTATTTACGAGAGAGACATGACACGCAAGATTACCTTAACATGAATGGTCACGAATTTTGTGGCACCCTCACCATCTCTCACCACCAATTTAGCTAAATCAATCGCAAAATTCGTAAGATGATCTCTAAATCTCAAAAAATCTTGACCATGCACATCATCGATAATCACTCCTTTGCCATCATCCGCAGCACCATTTGCCAATACAGCAAATGTGTCATTGGTGCTCATATCCCCGTCTATACTAATGGAATTAAAAGATCTTTCGGCAGCATACTTGAGAGCACTATTCAAAGCTGGCGCAGTGATTGGTGCATCGGTTACGATGGTTGCCAATAATGTGGCCATATTGGGATGAATCATACCCGCACCCTTGGTTATTCCTGCCATTCTGTATGTTAATCCTGAGGATGGTAAGGTGAATTGACCAGATCTTAACTTTGGAAAGGTATCGGTTGTCATGAACGCTTCAGCTATTTCGATCCATCTCTCGTGAGACCCATCTGCAGATTTTTTATAAGCGGAATTGATTCCAGTAACAATCTTTTCAATTGGTAAATGCTGACCGATAACACCTGTGGACATGACCAGGGTGCTTGATTCCACGCCTGTCAATTTTGACACTTCGTCTGACATCTTTCTCGCGTTATCCATGCCTTTTGTGCCAGTCACGGCATTGGCGCAACCGGAGTTTGCGACCAGTGCTCGAATATTTTGACCATACTTTTTATCCAAAATCTCCCGTGATAGCAAAACCGGTGCGGCTTTGAAAGTATTTTTCGTGAATACCGCGGCAGCCGTACATGACCTTTCGGATATAATTAAGGCCAAGTCCTTATTCCCATTCTTTTTCACACCGCAGTGAAGACCTGTAACATTAAATCCTTTAGGATAGGTTCCGGCGGTGGGAACCAGGTGTCTCTTACTTTCTGGCACCTGTATGGTGGTCGGCGTGCTCATGAAACGTTTTATGTTCAAACGTAATGTGATAGTCGGTCGTAAGGTTACGTGATGGTATGAGGCTGAACTAAACGCAAAAGAACTTGAACATAAATTTCGTATCATTTTCGGAAATTCATTGGA
>CAJVPV010002107.1:0-13840 GCA_910591835.1 Acaulospora morrowiae
CAAATGTCCCTTATTATTAAAAATTTTTATTTCTATATTAAGAAATAAAAAAAACCACCTACAAAAGTTCTTTATAGTTTTAAGTATCTATACAAATCATTTTTGAAATTATGTTCCTATTGAAATAAAAAGCTAGGAATTATGTCCTCTAGGGGACATGGATGTAAAGAGATGTAAATTTTATATGCTAAATACTTTAGGGACCCATCTTTAATATTAAGTATTGATATTGTAATAAGGTTTTTAGGAGTCGATTGAAAGAATTTATATAAATATAAGGTTAAAGAATTGAGGTTTGTAAAAGTAATAATGGGATGTATTTATATTAAGGAGTTAATAAAAGTGTTAGAAAAGATATAAATGGAATTATACTTTAAGGAAAGATTTAAGTTGGACAGTTTTGATATGGTTATGTAAGTTTGAATAGTAATGTTATCAGAGATTCTAATAACTTATCATCAATTATGAAGCTATCAAGAAGTTTTTTAAGTAAAAGTGATTATTGAGAATTTTGATATTGTTATTAATATGAGGATTATCTGTTAATAGAAGGATGAATTTAATATTTTTTTTTGCAAGTAATTTGTTGACTTTGTTTAGATCTAATAGAATTAAAAAAAATGATAAAATTAATTCTCTTAAAATTTGTCCAATACATTTTCTTTTAATTTTTAAGATTGTTTACTTGAAGTCTAATGAGTCTTTGTTAAGTTGGTCTTTGAAAATATCAAGCTCTGCTATAATTTCAGTAAAATTAGTTGAAAGTTTTGATTTGTTGATTTGGATTAAGCTATTCTTAATTCATTTTAAATCAAAAAGCAATTTTAAGAGAAATTTGACTTTAGATTTTTAATAAGATTGTTTGTCTCTTTTTGTATAGTAGCAGGTAGAAGTACTGTATTATTTTTATTATACCAATGTGTTGAAGAAAAGTGACATTTTACTCTTATATAATCTAGGAAAAAATATTTATAATATAGTTTAGAGCTCCTAATAGTACTATTTTGATACCAGCTCGATATCAATTTGATATTTAAATTTACTATAAATTTATATTATACATATGATGGAATTAAATTCAACTATTTTTTAAAAACTGTATTATGATAAAATTACTAAGTAATATATAGTAAATAATTGGAATTTGTATTTAATTTGAAATTGTATTGTTGATCAAATTTTCTTTTATGGTAATATGACCACATGTATGATTTATATAAGTAGATCACAATCCATATATTAAATTTACTATAGATCAATATCATTTTAATACCACTTTGATACTGGTTCAATACTTTTCAAAACCCTAGTATAGTTATTGTCACATAATAATTGAACACTTTTTTTGAAATTTTCAATGCTATTATCAACTGGGAACTTTTTGACTAGCTGAAGTGATAAGTTCTTTATAGGATGGAGATAGAATGAGCTTTGGTAGCAAAAGTTCAAAATATGTTTCTAGAAGTTTGTTTAAAACATAATAAAATTTTCTAAGCTTTTCAACTCTAATTTCAAGTTGATAAATTCTTGCCTTTCTATTAAAGAAATTGAATATTATCCTTTTGTTTGAGATCTCTTGAATCATTGGGGAGATTAGGCTTTTTGACAAAGTAAAAGGAAAGCAGCAAATCAAACTTGTAAAAAGCTCTAAGACTTTCTGCAACTTTGCTAATTTCTTTGGAAGAAGTGATTGGAATTACTTTTAGTAAGTAGACTTAAATTGATGAGAGGATGTTTTCAGGATTGTTGGGAAGATAAGGAAGGTTTTTTGAATAAGGTCTTCACAAAGGTTGTATATTTCGTAATAATCAATTTTTTTGAAAACAATCCAAGAATTGGGCATTATAAGAAAAATATAAAGAGATGCAATAATATCAAAATACCAGAAACTTAAACTTGAAATATGTATAATGAAGACCCAAATACGGAGCATCTCAAGGTGTATTTAAAAGAGTCCACCGAATAGAAAAGAGATCGAAGGGAATAGTGTTGGGGAGGGGAGGGGAGGGAATCACAAAGTTATTTGGCATTCCATGGTAAATGCATTCCAGTGGAATGTTGATAACGCATTGCCCTGGTACAACGTTGATTGGATTTTTTTGCCGGTCAATGGTTCCAAATTCATACTGAGTAGAGAATATATTAAATTCATTCAATTCTGTGTTAAAAAAGTACGTAATAATATAACATACCATTATAGGGGCGAATGCACCAACTGCTGTTCGATTATTTACGCAATAGTGCCAAGCCTATCAAAGAATAAAATTATTCAAACGGTCCAAGGCAACTGCGCAGAAATTAATGCCTGTTGTCATTACTTACTGTCATCTCCGTTGGAATCGAACCATCTGGTGTATAGTTTAGCTTAATGGCAATTGCATCGTGAACTCTATTAGGACGGAGCCAGTAATTTTCTATTTTATCCTTAAGATGTTCCTCAGTTTCAGAATAAGCAATCTCTATTACAACATTGGGCCAGGGTTCATTCTAAGAGTATATGTCGTCACGAACATTAGAAATTCAACACAATCACATCAGCAAATGAACAAGGTTGAAAACTCTTCATACTTTCCCATCATATCCACCTCTAGACACTTGAGGTTTTCCTGAAGGTATAAGAGACGCATCTGGCTCTTTGCCTCCTTCTCTTGTTCTTGATGCTTTAGTCAAGGATAGTGAGTAATAGAAACATACTTAGAATACATTAGCATAGAGAAAATAAAATACTCACTCGTTGCTTCAGAAAAAGTAACACCAGAAGGAGTATGCCTCACACTTTGAAACGCTATACCCAATTCAGACATAATTTCAGCGACACCCTTCCCGTGAAATTTTGAAGGAAGTTCGATAACATAAACGGTTCCATTTTCCCATTCCCAAAGACCCTTTACATTATGTTTATCCGTCTGAGAAATATACTCGTCTAACGTCACATGAGTAATGAGCTCGTATGGTAAACTTGATAATAAATAACCGATATCAGCCACTAGTTTATAAAATATCCAGTCGTTAAAGCAAATAGGAGAATTACGTGGCTTCCTCCCACTTGGCCTTCGGATGTATATTACCGGTTTTCCACCAAAAATAACGGTACTTTTTTAGTTCATCTTCATCCGTCGCCGGGACACTAAGAGAGGTAGAACCTACCGTTTCACTAGACATGACACCGCTTGAAGTTGTGATACATGGAATAACGTAGCGGTAAGTAGAGTCTTTTTCGTTCCAGAGAGTTGTCATATACATTCTGTCACACAAGAATTATACGAATCATGTAGCAAAAAGTTGATTACGTATAACCCAACAATCTTTACAAAATAACTTTTCATCAACTTTATCCCTAGTCCTTTTAATTTTTCCTATAACTCACACAATATTACCCCTAATCAATGACAAACATAGCATCAATACTATTTACTAAATAAAGTTTGTTAACTATTATACGAATCTGTTCAACACATTATTGAGTCAGTCTTTAATTTTTAAATCAGTTTTATTTTTCAATCTTGAAACTACAGTCAAAACCAACAAAAAACTAAAAAAGATTAATCAACTTAAATATAGAGCTCTATCCATCTTCAGAACCAAAATAATTTCTAATTCACTTTTAACCAGATCGAAATTACACAATATATATCCCAGTTTATATACAGATAACCTTTGTTTCAGGTGTGATACCTTTATAGAAGATATATTATGCATCTTCTTTTGTATCTACAATCAACTTCTTATCAACAAAAAAAAACTATAACTATAAAATCTCATCTCTAAATTCAATTGCAAAACTCTATAACTATGGACTTTATTGATATAAATACATTATCAAACAATCATCTCTCAACATTATACAAAAAAAATGAGAAGAAATCTTCAACTATATATTTAAAATTCTTTATAAAAAAAAGTATGGAAGCAATAATCCATAACAGCATTTATCTCTTTATCTTTTGATATAAAATGAACAAAAGCTAAAAGCATATTAAGTAACAGTTCTCTAAAAAAAAATGAAAAAATTCCATATTTACAAAGATTCTTAGCATTTTATAAAACTCAAACAACTATACTAATAAACAAATATTTATTCCAATAGTAATTTTATTATTCTGAATAGACATTAGTCATTTAGCATTATCTCTATAAATTTATCTATTTGATATAAATTCGTACAGATAGCTATATTGCAATAGGCTATAATTAATTTATACTTTTTTATAAGATTGTTAATATAATAACAGTAAACTTATTATTTAAATAAAGTTTTGTATTTAATGCCTATTTGTGATTAAAATTAATAAATAATAATAATAACAATAACAATAAATAAAATAATAATAATAATAATTAATACATATTATATTATATTATGAAGCTAAAATTTAAATATGAAAAACAGCACAAAAAATATATAATAATGGGTACTTAATTTTGAATCATGATTTACATTTAAAAATATATGCCAAAAATAATAGAAAAACATAATTTCACAATAAATATATATATATTATTGATCTAATAATTAATAAAGACAGATATAAACTGTTATAATTATTGTTTTTACCATCTTCCTGAATAAATTAAGTAATAAAAACTTGTGAATTAAGTTTCAATAGGTTTAACAAGAGATTAACATTAATATTGGTAGAAATCTGATTTACTTTATATTAGAAAGCTTGAGATAAATATATAAGATAGTAGTATGTTTGTATTTAACCTAGTATAAAATAATAATAACAATAATATATATATTCAATTATATAGAATTAAATTAAATTTAAAATAATATAACAATATTTATTAAAAAAAATTTAAATTTCAAATTTTTAATTGTATTATTGTATTAAAATCATATTGCATAACTTATGATAACAACTCTAAACAATTTTTTCATAGTAGAATACCTGTTAACAAATTATATATTTGTACATAATTCTTGAATTCTTAATATCAAGACTATTATATTGTTCATATGATCTAGCTATTTACTAATTATTTCATTACAAAAGAGTAAGTTCATTAAGCTATTATTGCATGAAACTAACTATCTTAGACTTTTTAAATTCTAACTCTCTAGATATGATTATAGAAAATAATAGAGTTGCTTCTTTCCAAAGTTAAATATTAAAATCTTAGCTTCAAGAGATTAAAGCCAGCCTATATTTAGATTGTTACCCTGATACAATCTTGTTATCTTAAGAGGTAAAAAAGTTATTATTTTTTTAAGAAGTAAAGAGAAGATAAAAGGAAAATAAAAAGTTTGTACTGATAAATAAAAACTTATTTAAACTAATTACCAATCTAATATGAATCTTTTTTGATTTTAAAAAGAAAAGAAACTGATATAAGAAAGGAGATAGAAGATTTCAAACTATTTCTTATTAAGAGAATATTTTGATATCTTTGTAAGAGTTTAAATATATTGAAATAGTTTAAACAATAAGCTTGTAATTTAGCAAAAGGAAATCATAAAAAAAGGCACAAGTATTTATTCAAAGAATAATTATATTTTATTAACTTAAAAGTGAAGTACAAGTTTGAGTTTTACAAAGATAGAAAGGCCCTCTTTTTATAGTTATTCTCTATTATATAAATAAATATATAAATATATAAATAAAAATACAAATTATTAATATATAAGTTCTTATTAATTCTTCTGGAAAACTTATATATTATAAATATAAAATAAGAAATAAAGAATAATATAATAAATGTTATGTATACTTAATAATAATCTCTTGTTTCTCAAATAAGTATAAATGTATTAAACACAATTAATAATAAGAAATGATTAATAATATTCTGGAGTATTCTATAAGATTCTAGGAGGTTCAAAAAGGTTTCGATATATTCCAGGAAGTTCTGAGGTATTCTTAAGTATTCTGGAGTGTTTTGGAGTGTTCTGATCACATATTGTATGATACAGCAGATACAATAAAGTAGAAAATTGTTACAATCTCACTCTTTTATCATTATTCAATTGCATTATTGATTATTGTGTAGCATGACATAAAATATATAGGAGTATATGTCTTGTTTACTTTTTTTTTATGTATTGATCAACCAGTCCAAGATTTTAGCCAATTATCAATCAGAGATTCCAGTGTAATAAAAAATTCAGAATCAAACTGAGATAGACAAAATTCTTCAAAAAAATCAAAAAAAATTTAACATGCATGAGAGTACTATTACAGATATAAATAACTAGTAAAGAAAAATCATATATCTGAATAGGTAGACTCCTATTAGTTTATCTATTTACTTGGATCATAAGAGTTTTAACTTATGGTGGATCCAAGATTCTTATGAAACTTGAGATATATATTCACTTGATAGACCCAATTAGCTTATCCATTTGTCTTAAAATGAAGGTTGTTTACTTATAATGGATTCAAGGTTCTTATGGAGCTTGGAAAATGTATTTACTAGTAATTTACTTTTTGGAGTTTCAGACCTAGGGAAAATATAGTAAAGGGTATTTTTTTGACAGGTTTCTTCTTTCCAGTAAGATGTTCTTGCCATAAATCAAATGAATAAAGTTTTGTTTATTTTGTTATTGAAACATATAAAGTTTTTTAAAAGAAGAAAAAATAAACAAATAGGAGAGACATCAGCTTTCAGGAAGTAAGGTTTTTAAGAAAAGTGTATAGACTTTATTATCAAAAATAAAGAGATATTTTTAAGAATATTTGTTTTTTTGGATTGGCAAGGATCTATTAAATTATTTTGAATTATATATTATAATTAACCTTGTTACATTATACTCCAGTGACCAACTAGAACAATGTTTCAGTTTAATGTTTCATTGCTCCAATGGTAAGCCAATGGATATTGTTCTATTTATAAAATAAGTCACATGATTTTAACATTCTTTATTTTCAAAATTTTATTATAGCTTAAGTATTAAATGATAAGCCAATATATCAAGGTAATCACATGAATTTCATTTTATTAATTTATTCCATTTCGCTATATATATTTTTATGGGAAAAGTTCAATTAACTCTTGTATATTGTTTGTAGTTAGATCTATCATGCCAGGGTTTATGTCATTTCATCAGAGATGCTTTTCCCCAGAACCATTAGTGTTATTAAATAAAGTTTTTACAAGAAGTACTCTTTAAAACGAAATGAAACGAAACATCATTCTCAGCAGGAGAGTCATTCATTTTCTGCCTTTAAACCTCGCCCGGAATGAATGGTTTGTATTGACTTGCTGAATTTTTTGGAAAGCGATAATTACGAACAACTAATTGGCATTTCAGATTCATTTCCAGAATATTATTCACAAAAGGAATTTGACATGTTAGAGTTGGCGAAGATGTGCTAGAATCAAAATCACGATACTTTCGAAACATCCTACCTCACAGTTACATCTTGAAAGATGATTGTAAAGTTCTAGAAGAACCTCAGGTTTCACTGAATACATTAGCCCCAGGTAGTTCTATTCCACTGTAGTGTCCCAAACTTTTCTTAGGAATTGTTTAATGTTTGGTTGAAAAATTGGTAAAAAGAACGATTATTAATAAAAACCCCAGTTTTGGGCATTGCTCAGGTAAATCTCAAATGCTCAGTCTTTCTGATTTATTCATTGTTCTGACCCATTCACCTAACTTAGTCCTTCTTTCCATTATAACAGATTCTTTTACAAGAGTATGAATGAATTGAAATTGGATAGGGTACTCTGCATTAACCTCCTGAAGATCGCGAATCATTTTGGCATCGACGAGGTGACCGGAAAATTATAGAAACATATCTTGGAGAACAAATCCAAATGGTTGCATGACAATTTGGTTCAAATCATCAACGGAATTTTCACCAAGTGATGGTGACGAGAGAATTCATCATTACCTAATTCATAAGATCAATTCTAATCCATGGCATCTGTTGAACTCCAAAGATTTGGTCAATCTGAACGAACGGTACTTTTTCTCATTGCTGGATGACTAATGCTTATACATCAACCAGGGTATGACCTGGGACATATAGGTAAGGTGGGGGTCCAACAGAGTCCAATCTTAGGATACGACATAGCCCATTGGACCTACCAAGAATGGATGCTATTGAGGGATGCTATGGAGAAAGTCATCTCACACATTTAATTCTCTTGAATTTCTTGGAATGGTTACTACGATTTCATTCTCCAATGTTATTTCAATAAGGATCTCCCACATGGACAAAGCGAAATACTGCGACATATCATTTTAAATGATTTGTCTATAATAAATCATTTTCATGCTGGCATGATCCTGAAATGGATCGATTTTGAAGGAAAACAATTGAAACTAAACAATAAAATATGTATTTTATTATTAATAAAGTTTATATATAATGTTTTTATAATAATAAACTGAAAGTTATACTATATATAAATTCAGCTTATTGCGAAATTGATAAAATGAAAATCTTGATAAGCCAAATAATTGTCTCTTTCCACAACCTTCGGCTTATAAAGTTTCACTTGTACTAATTAGAATATAGGACTCATAAAAGCCAACGAAATATATTATAAATGCAGTATACATATATGCTATTGTAAACATAGACTGTTATCTACATCATAAACTAATTGAAGATTTTTCATTGTTAAGGATGCAAGGAATTTAACTATGAATAAGTCTGCAAGGTTCCACTTCCCCGCAGGATCATCTGCAGGATAACGCGTTAACAAATCATCAGGCATCTGACTTTTGAACACAAGAGTTTCTGTATTTTCAGCCATAAGGTCTTCTGACTAGTCATTAAGAACCACTCTTCATTCATTATCAACATCAGTATTTGTGATCGAACCATATTAGTTACTATCATTCATGGTGGACATCTCTTTACTTTCATCAATGATTATGTCTATTCCTTCAAAAGGAATTTCAACACTTTCAGAAAAGTGTTCTGGATTCGATTCATGGTTTTCAGTATTATATGTAAATGTGTTTGTATATATACATTGTTCTAATTCACGTGCAACCTTAATTGCACGATTATATATTATTTCGGCATGCATCTATGCCATTGAAAATACTTTTCCAAGCTAAATAGAATGTAGAATAAGTATTTAGCAAATAGTCGAACCTAAATAAAACTTATAGACTCTTTTATATTGCAATTAGTTTTATCATATTGAATGTATAAAGCCTATTGAAGAAAACAGCTGTTCACATGATGCTGAATTTATGCAGATTGAAAAGATTCGAACTGCAAGAATACTTAATTCTTTTGTTGCTCCTGTCGTAAACTTCCAGTATTCTTGAATGTCATTGAAGTTTGAGAACATATTATTATCAAATGGATAGTCTTTGTTGATAAATTTTGAGAATTCTGATAAGATAACAGATGGTCATGTTTTGAACCATTTTTTATAATAGTACTTTATCCATAACCTAATTTGAGATATGTTTAGTGAAGAAAGATTACTATTAAAGATACTGTTATAGTACTTGGGATGAAGGAAGAAAGATAGAATAAGCAATGGCTATTCCCACTGTTTCCATAGAGACTCTATATATTGGATCATATTTTTGCTAAAACTGTCTTCGCGATCCTTATATAACTGCATGAAATAAGCAAATGCATGGAGAACATCTGATAACCATACAACATCATATTGTAGATGATTGAGTATCGCCATAAATGGAAACAAATGTGATTCTAGTTCTTCAATCATTTGCCACCATTCGTTATCTTCCAAGTGTGTTATAATACATATGTGTAATTCTTGATAGTACAAAGCAAGTGCCTATTTTTTTATCCATTAACATATTTTCCCATCAATATCATTATAGCAAAAAGTGAAAGCATACCTTTAAAGCTCTCTTATTACATACTAATGATGCAAAGCAGAAATAGTAACTATTCCACTGTATTTAAGTCAGTCTTATTAAAGCATAATATTTTCCGTATAGTTCTTTCTGCTTATCATGTAACTTTTTAATCCAAGATAAGTTCCTGTTGTCTATAAAATAAGCAACAATAGTAATTGCTTTTGAGAATACAGTTTTATACAAAGGGGATGACTTAAAAATATCAGCAACACACAAGTTTGCTTGGTGTGCAAAGCAAAGCAGAAAAACAATATCTTTGTACTCTAACCACATTTTCCACCTAATAAAAAACAAAGCAATAAATTACTATCAAAGACCATCTGAATTTATAATTTTCTTAGTATGCTAACTAATCTTGCTGATGCATATGCTGATGTATTATCTGTTACTACTGCAATAATTTTAACATCATCTCTCTCTGCATGTACAAAGAAACTCTTAATTTTTTCCACCACATCAATTGTGCAAGTACCATCTCCAGAAATATCTTCAGCTTCCTATACAAGCACCTTCTCTTTACTTGTAATAAGAACACTTCCTAAAATTTCTTGATGATTAACATTTTTCAAGCCATCAAATGCCAGAGTATTACCAACTTCTTCTTTTTTGGCATTGATGGCTTGTTTACGTTGCAACTCCTCACTGTGTGATGAGAGAATATGACCAGCAAGAACATGACATCCAGGTAAGGAAATATTTGGATTAAGAAATCTGAAAAGGGCAAAGACCTCAAGATTGTCTATCCAATTAAATGCCTAGCCATTACTTATTGTAACTTTTAATAAATGATACTCAAATATGCAATATTCAGCTGAATTTAAATCATAAATGAGATAATTCTCAATAGAACTTTTTGATAGCTGACTTCATAAATGATATATAGAAGAAGTAGGTTTATGCAATGTTATGATTTTTTCTGATGAACTTGAAAGAAAGCTACTTGAAGTAATAATTGATGATATATCCATTTGCTGATTTTCTTCATTAGATGCATATAGAATTTTTGCTCTTTCTTCTTCAATATACAACTCAACAAACTGTATACACTTTTTTAAATGTGTTTTTATACAAATTTTTGTATTAGTAAACACTAATTTATTCAATACCAATTCTTTTCCCAATTTCTTGATACATGCCTTATATACAGCAGCTTTATTAAACTTGTTCACTTGTATTGATAAGACCTCAATATAGGGAATGAGTTTATAAGGTGGTTTTTCACCTGTATATCATTTCATAATAATGTCGTTATAGTTGTATAAGAAAAAGAAAATTATTATATGAAAAAAACTAGATTAGATGAAAAACATATTTTTTATTGATTATTAATGTTGATCATTCTAAAAAAGCCAATACCGAGTATAACATGCTGTGCCACAATGGAGCCAATGGAATCAATGGAATACAGATTCCATTGCTCTATTCCATTAAACACTAAATGGAGCAAATATTTACCAATGTTGATTATAATATAAAGTTTAAAAAATATATTTATAATATATATTTTTTTAATTGGGCAGCTTATACCTTGTTTATTAGATATTTATATTTAGGTACATTAAATTCGTTTTACAAATTTTTCTCTTTTGTCTATCTAATTAACTTGTTAAAGATAAATCTTATCATACAGCTTATTGCCAAATACTTGTATATACTTAGCTAATTTGTCAAGGCTCTACTAGTCCTATTTAAAATTATTTTCGAATGAGTAGATTGTATTCCAATTGCATCAACTTGTTCTGACATAGTTAATTATTTTATCAGTTTCTTGATCTATAATTGTTTCTTTGCCCTTGGTTTCTTTTTGTTTATTGCTATTGTATTTCCATACTTTTTTTTCTTTTGTGCTTATATTGTTTTTTTCTTCCCATTTTGCAAAGGCTATATATCATAGTTTCCATATATTTGCCAAATAAGTTAGAAACCTGTTGAAAATCTTTTTTATGTATTGTTAATGATCTTCTGTATTGTACTGTTTGATTATAGAAATTGTGCTTGTTGATAAGGCTCCTCTTGCCATAAGATTATATATTTCTTTGATCCATGATTTTTGATCCTTTTTAAGATCTCTATTTAATCTGTTCTTTAGTTTAATTTTATTTCTGCTATTGACTTCTTTATTGATTATTTGATTGAGATTTTTGAGAAGGTTTTGTCTTTTACTTTCACATAGTATACTGTGTGTGTTTATTTCTTTTATTTGATTACATGTTAGACAAATATTGTCTGTATAAGTGAATGTTGATCTTTCATGGAACTTGTCTTTGGTTGGAAGTTCTAAGTTTCATAGTTTGAAATGGAAAGAACGTGTATCATGATCTATTATATTGGTGTCTCCTGTGGTGATTTTTGATAAGTATTTATATTTGAATGATTTTTTCTAAGCGATTTTTTGATTGGTTGTGGTGTTGATGGTTATTAAGTTTCTATTTAGCATTCTCTAACTTATAATTTGTTTCGTTTGGTTGATATCTTTAATTGTTTGGGAAATTGAGTTGTCAAGGATCTTTTCATTCCATTCTGGTATCCATATGACTTTTTTGTTTATATTTGAATTGAATGTTATTTCATCTTCTTGTATGAGGTTACAGGCTTTTTTTGCCAGCATATCTGCTTTGTCATTATTTTTGTTGGAGCTGTGGGTTTTAATTTTTATCCATTTTACTAAAAGGTGTTGTGTCTCAATTATGGTGGTTATTGTGTTGATTATATTTGCATTTTTCATTTCTCTTAATTTTTGAATATTTGACTGTACTTTTTGAATGTTGCTAATCACAGGTTAACTATCACTGCAAATGGTTATTTTTGCTCCAGCTGGTATTGTTATAAGTGCTGTGGCGATTGCTGCTAGTTCTGCTTTTATCAATAATGGATATAATATGACTTTGCCTTGGAATTTGATTTCTTTCATGTTTTTGATATGCCATCCAAATCCCATTGATTGATTATTATTTATTGAGCCATCTGTAAAGATTGTCAGTTTGTTCTTCCTTTCAATTTTGATTCTAATATTCTTTAGTTCAGTTTGTTTTTTAATGCTTGTCTATATATACCTGTTTATTATTTGGTTGTGGTTTGTATTTCTATCAATTATGATTCTGGATGATATTGAAAAATTGTTGTTTTGGAATTTATCTAAAACGATGTGGTCGATACTGTTGGGTGTAATTCTAACTTTTTGTCGAAGCTTATTATCTTCTGTTTCACTGGTACTGATTCTACTTTTATGGACTGGTATGTAGATTCCACTGTTTGTTTGAATTGGAAGTTGCATTCTCCTTGCTTGTGTAAAGTGTTTAATATACATTCTGGACATTCTTCGAGTGGTGATAAGCTGTTAATTCTGTTGTAGTGTTGTGCGGTTATTGTGTTGTTGATGATTGTTTTTTTTCTTCTGATGATATTTTGGTTATTTATTCTTGCTGTGATTTATTTGACTTTCTTTTTTAATACTTCTGCTACTATTTTGTATGGTTGCTTTGTTATAATTTGTGTTTTTTTGGATTCGATCTTTTCATTGAGTTTTTTGCACATTTGAATTTCTTTAAACCAGTTTGGGTTTTTGTTGTAATATGTTACTTCAGCCCATGCTGTGAGACATGATCCATGAAAGTTTGTAAATTGATTAATAAATAGGATACAATTCTTGACAAGTTGCTTTCTGTGACATTGATACCATTGTAGTCCCATTATTTCCTCGATTGTTGTGTTAATTTTGGAAATTATTTTTAGAGATGTAGGTATGCCTATGATTTGGAATTGTTTGAGAAGCATAATGATATTGTGGATGAGGTCTTGTCCAATAGGTAAAAAGGATTTTGTTAAGTATGTATTGGTAATTGGTATAGTAAACCACCAGCGATTTTGGAGTTCTTGTAATCTCATTTGTATAATTTGACTGATTGTATTCTGGTCCATACATGTGGTTGTATTACTATAAAAGAAAATTTGATCAACAATACGATTCTGAATTAAATATGAATTCCAATTATTTACTATATGTTACTTAGTAATTCTACTATAATATGGTTT